>PVKM010043589.1:0-12474 GCA_004027735.1 Carollia perspicillata | reverse complement strand
TATTTCCTTCACCAAATTAGGAAATTCTCTTCCATTATTTTTTCAAATAAGTTGTCAATTTCTTGCCCTTTCCCTTCTTCTGGCATCCCTATGATTCAAATATATGTTTGAAGTTGTCCCAGAGGCTCCTTAGCTTATCTTTGTTTTTTTGGACTCTTTATTATTCTCACTTTTCTGACTAAATATTTTTTCTTCTTTATGTTCCAAGTCATTGATATGATTCTCTGCTTCATACAATCTACTGTTGGTTCCCTGTAAATTTTTATTTCACTTACTGTAATCCTCATTTCTACTTGGGCCTTTTTTATGCTGCTGAAGTACCCAGTGAGTTCATTGAGCATCCTAATAACCAGTGTTTTGAACTCTGCATCTGTTAAGTTACTTTTCTTCATTTTGTTTAGTTCTTTTTCTGGAGTTTTATTGTGTTCTTTCATTTGGGACATGGTTCTTTGTCTCCTTGTTTTGGCAGCCTCCCTGTGTTTGATTCTATGTGTTGGGTAGAGCTGCTTTGACTTAATATTGTGGCCTGTTTTAGAAAAGTGCACTGGTAAGTTGAATGGGGCAGAGCCTTAGGTAGTTGCCAAGGCAGGGCAACCTGTGTGAACCAGGTTGGTGGAGTCTCAGATACAGTGCCACCACTCTATGGCTCTGTATGGGGCAGGGTTCAGAAAAGGGACAATGCCACTGCCTGTCCTCTGGAGTCTTATCCAGGAGGAGGCTGTCCCCTAGCACACGCCCTGATGCCAGACACTTCAGTTTCTCCCCGTATGCCACTGGTGCCCTTCCAGCTTTTGCCCCCATGCTGGAACCCGGGGGGAGTAAGTCTGCCTAAGTCCTAAGTCTGTCTCAGTCCCTTTAAGAGGCGACTCCTGGGAATTCTTCCACCGTCCCAACCTCCACTGGTTTCTACTGCCAGAAGCTGTGGGGACTTATCTTTCTGGTACTGGAACCCTGAGGTTGGTGGTCTGGTGTGGTGTTGGGTTCCCTTGAACTTGAGGTTTCCCTCCCCATCTTCCTCCACCGCATCTGGGTGTGGGACTGCCCACCCCATGTCTCCACATCTCCCCTCCTCTGCGCTCCCCGTGCCTGTCTCTGCGTCCCCACCGCTCCTGCCCGTCTGGATGGATGTGACTTCTTTAATTCCTTGGTTGTCAAACTTCCGTGCAGTTTAGAATCTATAATTCCTTAGGAGCTTCATAAAAGGGAAAGAGCTACTGGAGTTTCGAATTCTTTTCAAATACTCTATTGCATTGAAGTGTCTTTGCCCTCTAGGAAACTTAGGCAGATCGAACCAAAAACCCTTAAAAAGAAGTAAATCCTTTACCCAGGACGTGAGTCCACAGCATAGAATCGCCCACAAGGCAACATTACAGCTTCCTTGATGCACCGTGTTGACAAGGCTTGTCTGCCTTCACTCCAGAGAGCCTTAAATCTTCTAAAGCAGTTAAGCAAATTTCACATTTTATGAGCAAGGATAATCCTCTCACATTTTCAGAAACAAGTTTACAAGCCTGTGCCTGGTGAGCAATGGAACTTGTGTGACAAGTGGGGACTCAGCATCCTCCAGGCAATCTGTGTGACAAGCCGTAAATCCTCCCGCTTTGGCGGGCCAGCCAGTGTGGTGAGAACACGAGATCCATTCTCCCTCCGCCTCACAAAGGATCCTTCATGGCTAATGGCTGTCCAACTAGAGGGGAAGCTTAATGAAGTAGATGCGGAGAGCTGACAGGAGTATTGGAAATGAACAGAGAGCAAATGAAAATATTATGCACCGAACGGGCAGGACAGAAGACTGAGCGACTATTCGTGGGCACTAAAACAGAGCACGGCTGAGTGTTTTCTCAGGCCAGCTGGTGACAACAGAGTATCTGTGCTGGAGGAAGCAGTGGGATGGACATCCACGCACAAGGGGGAGTGCGCAGGAATCCATGTTACACCACGGAAAGCTGGGTCTGAGTTGAAAATTCAGGTCTGCCCACATTCTGAAAAATAAACCCAGCTATGGCGAAAGGGTGTTTGAGCATCTGAGTTGGGGAGGAAGGTGAAAGCCAAAACACAGAGAAATGAAAGAGAAATACTGCATAGAGTCTGAGGGTGGAAACTATTTTATCCCCTACCGCTGGTTATTTTTCTCCTCCGTCTACTAATTTGTTGCTTGTTTGGTCTATGATTGGTCACCATATTTGTGCTTTCTATTCTTTTTCTTCTTCTTTTTTATTTTTGCATTCTCCTTCCTTGAATTTACACAAGTGCACGTGAAGAATAACATGACAATTCGGGTGGAAAATTACTGCAAAATTGCCTTGGCCAGGTGGCTCATTTGGTGAGATCATTGTCCCAATATGCCAAGGTTGCGGGTTTGATCCCCAGCCAGGGCACATGCAAGAATCAACCAATGAATGCTTAATAAGTGGAACAACAAACTGATGTTTCTCTCTCTCTATCCTCCCTTTCTCCTTCCTTCTCTCTCTCTCAAATCAATAAATGAAAAAATTAAAAGGAATTATTTCAAAATGGGGAAACATGCTTTAAAGTTTGAACTGGTGTTATTAGCAGGTACATCCATGAGCTCATGGTGTTGTCACACCAGAGTGACAACATGGGAAAACAAACTGCACTGTGATCCACAGGCACAAGAAAAGTGGCGAGGGTGGCACTGTCCTGCTTTCAAGGTAAAAAGGTCTGGCCATTGGAAGAACAAAAACCACCACTGAAAAGCACGTTCTTGTAATGACGGAGGATCTCAGCCAGGTTCTGGTCAGCTGAGGCGGCCGGTCTGCTCGACACAGGGCTGCCTGTCACCGATTCGGATCCCATTCAGGAGTCACGCATGGAGTGCGGCCATCACCCTGCAGCCACGTTGGGACAGACTCCCAGGGCCGAGGCCACCTCATCTCTGAAGAAACGTCCTGAGGGAAGAGCTGCTGCTCAGAAATAACTTGACTGAAATGCGTGAGCTCAGTGATGGCTTTGCTCCACCGGGAAAACGGCGAAGCACAAAACAAGAAGGATCACACTATCGGGAGTAGAGAAGTGGATCCTGTAGGCTAGACAGGTTCAAAGTAGAAAAAGGCTATCAGGGGACATGGAGTCGGGCTACTTTGTTTGTCATCACCTTGACCGGCACAGTGAGAAGTAACAGGGATTGTTAACAGGCGATGTCGGCTCTCTCCAACCGGCAGGCAGAGATTTAGGCAACTTTGTCATCGCCTTGATTGACATGGCAAGCGGCGATAGAAATAGAATAAGCTGTGTTAGATTTAGGCCCTGGAGACTGGCAGTGGGTTCACAGAACGTCAGAGTTTGCTTTCCGACCTCAAACAGCTAGCCCTCGACAACATTCTTCCTACAGAACTACCAACGGGGCTTGGAGCTTCGCCTCCAGGTGGAATGAAATGGTTCCCTGGGAAGGCATCAGTTCAGGTGTGAGACTGCCTTCCTGGAGGTGTACAGGTTTGTATCACGGAGTCTTGCTCTTTCATATCTGCTAAGGTGAGTCCCAGGAGTCCAACGTCTTACCCTGCATCCCCCACGTTCCCTCTGTGACCAGTTTCAAAGTTTACGCCAAAGAATGGGGCCGAGGAGCCAGTGGAAGGGACAAGGGGGAGGGAGGAGGCAAGCAAAACAAAATGGATTATGAATTTGAAAATTGCCAATTATCTTGTATCATACAGCTCAGAGCCCTGGCACAATGATGAGCCACCATCCAGATTTTTCAGCTTAAATGGCTTTACATTCAAGCAAGCAAATTAACCATAAAATGTGGGGTGGGGGGACAAAATATCCCAAGAAAGAATAAACTGCACATAATAAGCACCAATCTGGTGTTGAATGCGGCCCAAGACACCAATTGTTTTAAGTCACGACGAAGACAGCTGAATACTCATCCTGTGGGTGCGGAGCGAGGATGATTGCCTGCCATGAGGATCTTCGCTCACAAATAACAGTTTTTTCGCTCTTAATTTTCTGCTAAATTGGAAGCTAACTGCTTCCCACATTGTCATCGGAACACCTGCAGCTGCGCTGGATTTCTGCACACCATTTCTTTTAGGTAAAACAGCACTCCACTTCCTTCAGCGCCTCATTATGCCGAGGTCTTCCTTTCACTGTGCCGCGGCACTAATGATTCAGGCAGGCTGGTCAGTCATTAAGTGACAAGCAAATGATACCGTGTGCAACGTGTGAGTAATCGGTCTGAACAAATGAAATCACAGACTTGCCTTTCCCATCATTCATTTCACAAACAGTAGCAATGCGCTGCACAGCAGGTAGTTGGGTTAAAACCAGCCTTGTAAAACAAATTTCCTGCCGCCGCCCGTTAAGTGAGCTGCAGTGGGCTGGAGGCTCCAGCTCCGCCGAAGGGGCCCAGAGGACTTGAGGGAGATTGGGGAGGACGGAGATGGGGAGGGAGGTGTGGGGAGGAGAACCTTGGGACGTGCATTAGAGTGATTAAGGGTTTCTTGCTGTGTGGCTATGTGTTTCATTTGTATGGATCTCAGAAATGACTCTTGGGTTAGCGAACCCAAAACATACAGCACACCGGCCCTGTGCTTGGGTCAGGAGGTAGCTATGGTGAGGCTGAAGTGAAGTTCCTGAATAAATATTCTGAAGTTGGAGTCATGAGAAGTCACTGTAAATCAGATGGATCGCTAGGTAGCCAGAGATGCAAATCACAGTGATGAAAGACCTCCTGGCATTTACTGTCAGAGGAGAGACCCCTTGTGATTCATTAATTAATTTGTCAACAGTGCCACTGGCTACTAATAAGAAACCTGACTTGCATGCTAAAGCTTAAAATGGGTTTGAGTATCCCTAACCAAAAAAAAAAGATGTAAAATTAGGGAGAATGACAGGAAATTCTTTGTAGTCCCCAAATATGTACCTTCGAGACTCTGGCCACCCCCTGCCACCCCATGCCTGATGGGACAGGAAAACAGGCTGCTGTCCTCCTCAAACTGGGTCTCTGCTCAGGTTTCACGCACAGCGTCCACCCCACTGGCTCTCTTTGGACCCAGGCCCCAGCCAATCAGGGAACCGACAGCATTTTGGTTTAGAGTGTGGTCTGCGTCTGTGTGGCAACCCTGTTGGGTGGTGGGAGGACAGCCTGGCACGCCGAGTGCCCCATCAGCAGCTCCTTTCCCCCCACCCTGTCATCAGAACAAAACTGAGCAGGGCTCAGAGCTGGCACCTCATCTCCCCCTCTCTGGGAATCCCGATTTTGACTTCCAACGTACTCATCACATCCTCGTAGGCAGCCGGTGTACGCTGCCAGGAGATGGTCTGGGTCTGCACGACCTGTGCACACCGGGAAGCTGGCGAGGCAGTTAAGGACCCCCAGGCACGGGCTCTGGCATCCCCCAGGGCTGGGCGTGCATACGGCCTCCTGGACATGCACACACAAACCCTACCTCTGTTCTCTGACCCGCAGGATGACACAGAGCGTGCTGCAGGAGGGAGAGGAAGAGTTTTCCTCTGCCAAGAAAATGTGTACACCCCGAAGTTCCTTTTGGGTGGGGCCTGTGTTCTCAGCCTGGGACCCCTTTGTGGATGGGCTTGAACTCACTGAAGTGATTGCAAAACGCTAATATAGGGCCGGATGAAAAAGGTGAAGGGATTAAGAAGTACAGATTGGCAGTTACAGAATTGTCACAGAGATGTAAAGTACAGCACAGGGCATATAACATCACAATAACTATGTATGGGCCAGGTGGGTACTTGAAATATCGAGGTGCGGGGAGGCTACTCTGTAACAGACATGATTGTCTAACCACTATATTATACATCTAAAACTAGTGCAGAGTAATGTTGAATATAAACTGTAATCAAAAAATTAAAACAAATTTAAACTGTAAAAAAAAGATGATATGATAAGGCATTCTTGCAAGCAGATAAGGTGTCCATTGCAAATGAGGCATCTTTGCAAAAGAGTCCTATGCCCTGTCTCTTCAGCCCCACCTCCACCTATGCCCAGAGGCCAGTCAGCCAAAATAAGACGGGAGCACAGCTGTCTTTGATTTGCCAAAAAAGGTGCACAGATTTTTAAGTTTTCAATAGTATGTTATTGAATATGTACCTGCTTGTCATAGATAAATGCAACACAGAAAACACTCCCTCCCTCCGTGTTCACCTTCGGCAGGGTAACCACTGTTGGAAAGTGTCATGCACCATCCCGGAGACTTTCTGTGCTTGTACCAACACACACGTGTGTGTGATCACGCCTCACTCACACTGTGCTCTGCCACTGACCCCGACACAGTGGGCAGCCGGCCATGCCAGCACCTGGAGCTTCATCTCCTTTTATCATCAGAATTCTTCGGCCTGTGCGTGCATTTAATTTATTTAACCATTCTCCTACTGAAATACAATTAGGTTGCTTCCAACTCTTAATCTATTGAAAATAACATAGCAGTGAAAATCCTTATTTTGGGTTGGCCAAAAAGTCCATTTAGGTTTTTTTCCATAAAATAAAAGACATTTTCCATTTTCACCAATAACTTCATTGATTTGAACATTCAAGTACGTCAAGTATCTCCCACTATTGGCTTCTAGTGGGTAGAGGCCAGGGGTGCTGCTAAGCATCTCCCAATGCATAAGACAGCCCCACGGCAGAGAATGATTTGGCCGAAATGTCAACAGTACTAAGAAACTTCACAAACCACTTTTGACACATTCAATCAGTCATAGCACCTTCTCTATACTCTGTACAAATCTTTTTTGCGTTTCAGTTTTTACCTTTCTTGAAATAGTAATACACCCAAAAGGTGTATCTTCTTCTGTCTTCAATCTTAAAATGGCTGCACAAAAATTCACCGATTTTGACAAGTTTTTTAAAAATGCATACTGCTGTGACAGCTGTCACAGCACAATCTAACAAAATTGCTGAGAATGACGTTAACGACAACAAAGCGCTACGAGAGCCATCGCCGTATGGGAAAACACATACGGACCTTTCGGCCAACCCCATGCTATTCTCATGCATCCACATGAGTGTGATTACAGGGTAAACCCCTGAAAACAGCCTCACCAGACGGTGTAGCCCCGGCCAGTCTGATGGACCGTTGTTCACATTCAGTCTTATTTAACTAGATATGAAACTGAGGATTGCTTCACGTTTCAACGGCATTTGCAGCGCTTTTTGTCTGTGGCTTGCATGTCTGCCCATTTTTCACTTAGGTTGATGGCCTTTTCTTATTAACTAAAAACATACTTTCTTATGCATGTTTATCTAGCATGTGGAGTGAATACTTTTTAATGCTTTGGCTCTTTTATAATAGTAATCTTTGCCCCAAAGAAATTGTTGATGTTTTTGCAATTATAACAACTCTCATTTCTTATGACTTTATTCCTGACCTCTTTTTGGTTCAAGAATAGAGCGCTGTCATAATCCCGTATTCGGCATGCTAAAATGCAAACAACTCTGGCAGCCCCCAAAGTTTTCTTCTTAATTCACTTGATGGCAAAGCCTAACTGGAACCATTATAAAGCTGTTTACAGTCTCTATTCTACTGAGTCTGAACCGCTATACCTTTTATTTCCAAACTTGAATCTTCATTTAATGTGGTGGATAGGTTCTTGGAACTGCACTGAAATAATGTATTGAGGACACCAATCTGACCATAGGCTAATAATAATATAAACAAGAGTTCAGTTCCTTCAGCATCTCATCAACGTTATAATGAAATGACGATGAATGAAACTACATTATTGGAGGACCTGCTGTATCACTCATTTTTCAGAGTTCCCCAGGGGGTTCAAATGGGCAGCTGGGGACCACTGAGCAGGGCCAGAAGACTTAGCCTATGTGCACCTGAGCAACACAGCCCTGGCTTTCTCCCCGACAGCGATAAGATAGCCTCAGTCTCCTCACACCTTTGGGGCATTTTACCTAAGAAAATAAGGTTCCTTATGGGGCTCCGGAGAAAGTGAAGACTTTTTTTTTTTAAGAAGAAACATTTTCCAAGTACGTGGATAACTAGGTGGTCAGGATATGACTGGGCACAAGGTTGGGGGATTTTAGATACAAATCTAATTTAAAACATACACTTTTTTTTTGTTTAGAATCATAAGTAAATTGGAAACATAAGAGGAAGTTGGGTTGCTTATGAAATGGATATAGAGATTCACAATGGGCTAGTGCTTAAGAACCTACTATAATTTGGAGCCTAGCCTTGTGCGAAAGTAAATCTTGCTTAAAAATCACACTGAAGTAGAAATTCCAGAGACCGCACAAGGAAATGATACACTTAGAAAAGAAACTTACAGAGCGATGATTGTCACTTCGTTTCTGGAAACCCAGCAATCTACTCTTATGAAAAACCCTTTCATGGAATTAAAAGGATGAATGTCAAGGGGACACTAGGCATTTGCTTTGTTTGAAATTTCACATGCACCCGAGAGTTTGTTTGTCTCTTGTTCCTAAGTGTTGAAGAGGAGGAAGAAATCCTGTAACAGGCTAGTTCGCTCCTCAGCATTCTGTAACACTCGGCTCATTTGATTCTTTCTTGTTTGTTGATTTTTTTTTTTTTTTGAAAGTCTCTGGCAACTTTGCTTGGCTCTGGGATAAGAGCCACTTGATCCTGCCAAAAAGAAATCTGGGAATTTTCTGATCTGCCTTTGTTTTCCAAATCTGCTTTGAGGGCACGTGGCAGGGGTTCTGATGGACCATGAGGGCCGAAGTTAGAGAATACAGACTTTGCTGAATGACACAGATCAAAGGAAATAAGTCTTCAGAATTAGTCAATACTGCATGACTAGATTGTGTACGTGTGTTCCTGCTTTAGCATGCTTACTTATCCTTGCGGCAAGCCCACCCGTACGTTTCGCTGCAATGAAGTCTGCATTCAGGCGAGAACACCGCCCCTTCCGTGTCTTGTCTTCAGCAAGACAACAGCAAGGACTGATGTCTGGCTTTACGAGGAAAGGCTGCATTTAGCTCAAGTAGTAAGGGCAGGAGTATTTCCTAATTCTTTCTCTAACATAGCCCAAGACCCTGGAGTTGACTCAGTTCCCACACTTGGCTGATTTATGACACAGGGTTTATTTATTTGGACCTGAAACAGTTAGAAACCTAAGAGATGTGTGATTTGAGGGATTTAGCATTCGACTGCCTTTCAGCCTTCACCTGCCCTCTTGGGTGATGACACAGGTGGGTCGCTGCACTCCAGGGCAGAAGGCAGGATCAATGGTGCTAATTGTTACCACCAACCCTTCATTCAATGGCCAGCCATCTCCGCATAGGAATTCCTTTCCCCTGCCTCCCCCTAGTTGAGGATCCTTTTTCTGTTCATGCAACTTCTACCACGTGGCTAGGAAGGCAAAGCAGAGTAGGGGAAATTCGAACCACTCGGTTTTGGTATTCGCTGGCTGTGGGTCGGAGGCAGTATGAAATAAAGCTTGACTGTCTGAAGTCAAATTACAGTTTGCTGACAGATCAGAGCTCTGGTCCCCTGTGCCTTGTCGTCACGCTCTGCAGTGGGGACAGCTTGGTGGCGGGTGTTCGGCCAGGCCCTCTCCCTGGCTAATCACTGCAAAGTCATTAGTGGGTCCGAGAGTGGGGACAACAGCTGACTGTGAGGTTTCCCATCTCACATTCCTTTTGGTTTCTCTCCTCTCTGCCCACCTACCTTGCGATGCCGTGCCACTGGACTGACAGGAACTAGGACACCCCCTTCTCTGGGACCCAAAAGCCATTAGACACGATGCTGATAGTTACTCACTCTGCGCACGGCAGAGCCCATGTCACTCCTCACCACTCACATTCTCTAGAAAGCCCTCTGCTTCTGCCCTTCTGTGAGCGCCCAGGCTGCCCCTGGCTGATGGAGCTCCAAGCTTATCTCCAGGAGGTTCCTCATTCCCTGCTTTGGGTCTGTCCCCAGGAGCCTTCCTCCCAATAACTCAGGCCCTACATCCACAAAGCACTGTGCCTGGCTTTACTATCATGTACGTCATCGTGTAACATAATGGTTTGCTTGGTCCCTTCGGCAAAGCCAAGATCGACCCTGGAGGAATGGCATTTGCAGTGGGTCTGTGGGATGCTTGCTGCTTGGTGCACCTACATGGAACCTCTCACTGAAACAAATATTTGATGCTTTAAACTGCCAAGGGTGGAGAATTGAGCATAAAGAGGCTGTACAAATCAGTCCGGAAAAGACAAACAGTCCAAAAGGAAAAGGGGCAAGGGGAGGTGAAAACATCACTGAAAGAGAGAAACCTTGAAGGACCAATAAACACGATTGAGGAAACTGAACCTCATTAGTATTGTAATTAGACAAATACAAACCCAAAGCCACCATTAGATGAGCAACATTTAAAAACTCTGATCCCATAAAATATGGACAAGGACGGGGCTGGGAAATGAGGAGTCTCCTGCCCTGCGTATCAGCACGCAAACCACTCGGCCGCCCCGGGGAGCGTCTGCCCTGGGCAGGGAAGTTGCTGTTGTATTCGACACACAGCCCAACATTTCCTCCAAAGTGGATACCCTAGAGAAACCTGCACGAAGGCTCACAAGATATTGTTTACAGTGAGGCTCATCCAAACACTGCATGTAATGGTAGAGACAGAAACTTTCTAAATGTTTGTCAATAAGAAACAGAGACACAAACCGTGGTCTGCATTCACATACAGGAATCAGGGACGTGGAGGTCCACGTGTCCACATGGATGGTTCTTGAAAACGCGGTGGAGCAGGGCACGGTCTACCTGGGGTCTGGAAGCACGCACAGTCTCCCACTCTGCACACTGTGTCTGAGTACATGCCTGTGTGGTCAACACGCCACAACCCAGGGAAGGTAAACCCACGTCAGGACTCTGGCTGTGGGGCAGGGGGAGAGAGAGAAGGGCAGCATGTGAGGCCCGTCCGGAAGCACCAACTATGTCCAAAGCCCTTTATGACTTGAAAAGTGAAGCCAAATGATAGACTATATTAAACTATACTATATACAGAGTGGGGCCAAAAAGCTGTATAGTTGTTTATATGGAAAATAACATAATAATTAATAAATGATAATACAAGAATAAACTGTGTTTTGCTTACTCACAACTGTAAACCTACTCGTGCCCCGTGCTGTCTGCTTAATATGGGTGGGCACGGATGTGGGTGCTCTTCCGTTGTATCTGAAATATTTCTCTGTTTTTCATCATTTAATAACTTCCATTTGTCACGTTAATCCCTCTAACCTCTCGATATGATGGATAAACCTACGACTGAACTCTGCGTTTCCTCTTTCTTTCTGGTCCCTGGGCCTCTCCCCTGGGGCTTCCCCGGGAAGCACTGGGACGGAACCGAAAGTCACAGGTGGACGTGCTGGACCCACAGAGGACCCGGACCAGCACACGTCTGCTTGGGCCGCGGCCCCGGGTCACTGCTCAGACACTGCCACAAAGCGCTTCTCGTCTCCTCCTCTAAATGCCACCTGAGGGAAACAAAAGGAGATGCCCCCCATGGCTGTAAGTCAAACCCTTAATTTTATTTGAATGTAGTTGGGGTTTTTTTGGTCGTTTAATTACTGCCATTTTTTTTTCCTTTCCTTTCTTTTTTTTTTTTAAGCTTCCAGATTGCTGGGTAATTTTTGTACCTATGCAGGTTAGAGGAAGCGTCCAGGAAGGCCCAGTCACGTAATTGAGAACATAATGGAATCTTCCACTTTGCATCCATCTTCCCCAATCTAAAAAAATGATGTTTTCTGCTTTCTGATCATACATTGTTGGCTTCTAGGTTTTCACTTTAGACAAATATCTTCTGCTCAAAGCCTGCTGTGATGAATGTGCAGCCTCTCAAGTAAACATGGATTTAAGTGGATAGACCATCCTGGAATTTACTGGTATTTTCGCTGTGTATCTACTTCTAGGAAGAAACAGTGGGGACTGTATAAAAAAATCCCTCTCTTTCTCAGCGCCTTCCCTTGAGAGCTTTTGCAGGACCTCCAACGAGAGCTTTCTACAGATTTGGAAAGACCCCCTCGCCGCGCCTGGGTGCCTTCGTGCTGCCCGCCTAGCTGCCGAGTCCAGCTGCTTTGAGACGGGTCTATCCAGCCCCAGTGGGTTCTCAGGCAGTATCTACAGAAACCGGCACACACCCAAATTCGGGAATCTGAAGACCGTTCAGTACAGGAAGTATTTACCAAGATGTCATCAGGGTAAAGGAGACCACAAGACTGGTTACTACCCCTGGCTTCTGAGGGCAAAGGTGGGGAGGGGTTATGTGCAGCCAGAGAGAGGCATGGGGAGAGGCAGCTCCTGGGAACCGTGACAAAGGCACCACTGGGGAGCAGGGCAGAAAGTAAACACCCCAAGTCACTCTCCTCCTTCCCTCCCTCCATTCTCTTGTTGGCGTTTCCCTTGGTCAAACCCAGAATCTGAAGGTGGAGAAACCCAGTGATTTCAGGTCAGCCTTCCAGAGCACAAAATAGGAAGAGTGGACACCCAGCCCACCAGCCTCGCCAGGAAAGGTCTATAAATGCACTTGGGTGTCATC
>PVKM010043588.1:0-12478 GCA_004027735.1 Carollia perspicillata | reverse complement strand
GGGGAGGGCAGGGGAGGAGAAAAAAGAAAAGAAAGGAAAAGAAAAAAGAACAGGACAGAACTCCTACCTTTGCCACGGTACTGACAGAAGTGGAGAATGTTATGATAAGTGCAATAAGCCAGTTGGCAAAAGACAAACACCACATGATCTCACCTATAAGAGGAATCTAATGAACAAAATAAACTAATGAACATAATAGAACCACAGGCATGGAAACACGGAACAGACTGACAGTGACTGGAGGGGAGGAGGGAAGGGGTAATGGTGGAAAGAAGGGGAAGGGACAAGTTAAAGAGAATGTACGAATGACACACGGACACGGACAACAGTGTGGGAGCTGACTGTGGGAGTGGGGAGTATGATGGCCAGAGGAGGGCAAAGGGGGAAAAACTGGGACAACTGTAAGAAAATAAAAATTTAAAAATTCCCAAAAACGAAGATAAAATTTGCCAAGTAGCCAATTTCCCACTCAACAGCACCTCTATTCTGCTGTCATATATGTTATATAATATTCAACACAGATTTTTTAAATGCTATTATATTAATAACACGCAGATGATGATTTTTAAAATGAATTTTATATTCCACAAACAATATATAAATATAAATCTTAAAAGCTTGCTCATGACCATATGTAATACTATATATGTCCTGATATTTAAATGCAACTTGAGACTGGAAAGTGAACATCTTTAATGTGTAATGATACCATCTAGGTTGAGTATCCATTTCTCTGTATCAATTTCTGTAGTGTGATACTTAGCTTTATTAGATCACAGAATCTTTTTATAATATTGGGAAAGAAACAATTCCCTTCAAGAAATACATTTAGAAATAAACATGTTCTTACAATTCTATTTATCCATTTATTCATTCAAATACAGAGTACACATTATGACCACAGTATACTGTGCTAGGTGTAGAACCTTCAGCAGTGAATAATACAGACCCATTCCAGACAAATATTACATGGCCCATTACACAATTAACTACATAGTTTATAAGTCACAAGGGCTAAAAACAAAAAAATACACAGTGCTATCAGGAGAGGGTAAAGACAAGAGCTACCAATATAGGCAGGGGTCAAATCATATTAATGATTCTAGTCTATTCTAATAAAAACAGAAAGCCATTAAAGTATTTTAAACCAAAGAACAACCTGATAAAGACCTGAGTTCATAGCATCCCTGCCCTCCATTCACAACCCAATATTAAAGCTCCTTTTTCTAAATAATACAAAGGACGGTCTTGAAGAACTCCATAAAACTGGTTTTTAATACAAGCTGTCCTTGCTTTACATAGTAGTCAAGAACTATGAAAACGACCAAGCAAGCTATAACCATAGAAAGCAATCTTCACAATCAATATTAAAATTATAAATACAAAATATTGAATGTCAACTATAAATGAAAAATAAAATTTTAAAAACTGTAATTGGTACATGACCTTTAAAAAAATTTTTTGGTCAAAACGTTAAAAACTCTTTTACTGTCAGTTACAAATATACAAGGCAGTGAAAAAAAAAAGTAAAACTAGTATTTGTTTAGTACACCGTAATTTAAAATATTACAATATCTAGAATTAGAGTGTTTTATTTCTTTAAAAACTTATCAAGACTAGTTTGAACAATGTCTGCCTTCTTCACACTGTATAACAGGAAACTGAATGAGCATCTTTTTTATGCTTAGCGAATTGTCATACTCCTGGCTAGGTTTGGAACGACTTCCATATTTTATCCTTTACACTTTCAACACCTCTGAGAACTCCTGTAATGTGAAGTTTTTTGTTGCAGTCACTTCCCCTGGGACACTGTCATCTTGTCATCACAACCATTTTCCCCATTTGTGTCAAAAGTCTGCCTCACAGAGCTCCCTGGCTGCACATCCAGATGTGCATGGTGGGCAATGGCAATATTCCCATGGTCGGCTACTTCTTCTACAATTCCACTTATGTTCGACTTAGATTTTACTTCCAGCGTTATCAGTTACCATTCCTTTGCTGCACTGTCATCTTTGTTGGCCAATTCCTTCTTTCATTTATCAATTTTTGTAAAATGTCACCTATGTTTTTTATCACTGGGTAGAAAGAAAGTAACACAAGTACAGCCTTCCCTGTCTTCATGAGAACTGACTGATAGATCAGTGACCAATCACTGACGGGCTTTGAAAGAAGTGGAATGATGTGGTCACTAATCAAAATGCACACCTGTGACTTTTTGCAGTGGTGCAAGAACTAAAGAGCTATGAATTAAGCTTGTACTTTATGTAATTACTCTATGTGGTTAAGAAACTGGTTTTGTTTAACTGAACTGTGGTAACTAAATTCATGCATATTAAAACTGCAAAGTAAGATATGCCTTTATGCAGTTGGCAACTTGACACAACCCACTTACAAAACTTTTCTAAATAGATTATGTGAACAAAATGCTTTTGCATCACCCAGCATCTTTTTTACCCTCACAAAAGCTGACACATATTACCTTAAGAAATAACATCTATATCCTAACTGATTCATTTAGAGAACACAAAAGTTTACACATCAATTTAAATCAAGAAGGAAAAGGATTACATACCAATTTAAATCAAGAAAGGAAGGGGGGAAAGGAACCATCAGAGAAGAGAGGTAGCAGAAGCATTTAAAATGTTACAAACAGGCCTGGCTGGTGTGGGTCAGTGGATCTAGCGCCAGCCTGCAAACCAAACGGTTACTGGTTCAATTCCCAGTCAGGGCACATGCCTGGGTTGCAGGCCAGGTCCCTGGTGGGGGCCATGCGAGAGGCAGACACACATTGATGTTTCTCTCCCCCTCTTCTCCCTCCCTACTCCTCTTGTCTAAAAATAAATAAAATCTTTAAAAAAAATTTAATTGTTATAAACAATGAGTATCTTCATCTAACTGTAACACTACAAAAACTTCATTGCCCATTATTACTAAGAATAATTCATAATTCATAAAGAATTTATAAGTAGAAACAACTCAAAACCCACATTATTTTTAAAACATTCCATTTCAGAACTGAATTGAGGGCAAAATCATGGCAGCACTGGATAAAATCATGGACTTTGAGGTCAGATAGACTTGTATGCTAGCCTGGTCATATTAACTGTAAGACACTGGGGGGGAATCTTATTATCTCTAAGTTCTGCTTTCTTCAACTGTAATCAGAAATAACTACTGTGTAACACATGTGGCCAACATTAAAGTGCTCAATTCTAATTATCATCAACTTCATTACTTTAAGCATTTTAAATTCTAAATATTTATCTTTAACATGTGTGTAAATTCTAGCGCAAATTCTTGGCTTATGAAAACTTAAGACAACTAGGCAGCTAGTGATTACTGTGGCATTGTATCTTACTAGCATCACTGCCCACAGAAGCTGCACACTGGGGAGGGAGATACCAAGAGCCCAGCAGAACCTGAAGTTCAAATGAGCTCCCCAGCCAACATTACAGACCATCACAGAGAACAGAAGAGGCTCATGGTGTATTTCGGCACAACCTGTGACCAATCTTTACAGAATAATAAGTATGGAGACACAAAGGTAACCCCTAGAAAGCCAGGCTTTTTCTTAAAAACAAAAAAATTACATAAAATGTACAATGAACACAGACATCAGTAGCCACACTGCATAGGACACAAAAGTAACAGATTTACCGATCTGGTCTATAAAAACTATAAACTATAAAATGTGAACAGAATGCAGGGAGCAGCTGTTTGAGGACTCTGAAAAGTGAACAACAGCAGGCAGGTTAGGGAAGACCAAAAATCTGATGCAGTATTCCCACCCTCCACCACCCAATCACCAAGGTCAACACAAAAGTGACCAACCACCAGGGCACGAACTCAAGAGCACTCCAGGAGAAACCCTCTAATTCTGGCTCATGAAACAGAAAGGGAACTCCCAGTGCTCAAAGAGTACAGACACCCATGTTCTTTTCTCTTTACTATCAACACTTTAGACCCCAAGCTTGCAGATCCATGAGCTTGTAGGAGCCAAAATTCTTAAAAAGAGGCATTTTTCTCTTTAATGGGTGAAGCTGTGGTCCAGAGAGGGTGGGGACAACCCCGCTGCTTCTTTCTCTGTGTCCTCCTGTCATTTAGCCCCAGACCCAAGCAGTCATGGAAGTGTGCAGCATAGCAAGTAACTAAACCCCAGCTTTCTGGCCCGAGGACCAAAGAAAAGGATTCCTAACGAACCATACAGTACCAAGGAAGAAGCTCCAGAAAGTAACCCCATAAACTTGATCGTAATACAAAATACGGATGCTTGTGAGAACAGAACCTATTAATAGATGCAGATCATCATCCAGGTCTCAAACCAAGCACTGGAACAGATCTGAATTACACTGCAAAGGCTTTGAAAACTGAATTGACATTGAATCCACAGCCCAAAGAAGGCAGGTTAGAACTTGCAGCCTGAATCTAACCAGATTAGTAGCCTGCTAAAATAAAAATATCAACGTTCTGCACAGGATTTAAATAAGACTCAAGATCTCATAATATTCAAAATACCCAAGATACAGTCTAAAAGTATTCAGCATATGAACAAGTAAGAAAATTTCAACTTAAAAGGGAGGTGAGAGAACAGACACCAATGCTGGCATTTACAATGTTAGCATTAACTAAAAAACTATAAAACAGCTATTACTAAAATGATCCAATAAACAATCAGGAATATTCTTAAAACCAACAGAAAAAGAAAATCTTTGCAAAGAGGATAAACCAAATAAAAATTTTTAATTAAAAAATAAAATAGCTAAAATTAAAAACTGTGTAGCCCTGGCTGGTGTGGCTCAGTGCACTGAGCACTGGCCGGCGAACCAAAGGGTCGCTGGTTGGATTCCCAGTCTGGGCACATGCCTGGGTTGTTTGCCAGGTGCCCAGTAGGGGGCACATGAGAGGTAACCATACGTTAATGTTTCTCTCCCTGTCTCTCTCCCTTCCCCTTGCTCTAAAAATAAACCAGTAAAATCTTTTTTTTAAGTGACAGAAGTGGAAGTGGAAACAGAAAAATCTACAAAATATTGTTGGCAACAAATATAGACATCGATTCATGATAAAAATTCAGTGAACTAGAAGAGAATTTCCTAAACTTTATAAGAAAAGCTACAAAAACTACAGGTTACAATCACATTTAATGTGAAAACACAATGCTTTCTCCCTAAGGAACCAAACAAGGATTTCCACTCTTAACATTCCTGTTTCAACATTACAGCGTAAATCTCACAATATAACCAAGTAAGAAAATAAGTTAAAAAGACATAAACTGGGAAGGAATAAAACTGTCTCCATTCAAAGATGCCAGAATTATCTATATAAAAATACCAATGGAAATAAAAACTTCCCAATCTAAAATATCAGTTTAGCAAGGTCACAAATACATGATCAACACACAAAAATATACTTTATTTTTCTATACTGGCACTGTATAATTGAAAAATTATGTATAACAATGCCATTTACAATCACTCCTCCCAAAATTAAATAAATTTTAGAAAATTAATTAAATTTATTAAATAAACATAACATTTTTAAAGCATGTACAGGAGCTGCATGCTAAAAATTAAAAAGCAATGATTTAAAAAACCAAATAAATCTAAATAAATCGAGATATCCTCCCTCTCATGTGATGAAAGACTAAACATAGAAAAAAAAAGTCTGTTCTCCCCAAATTCATTTGTAAGTTATAAGTTAATCAATCAAAATAATTAGAGGACTTTTTAAGATTTAGAAAATAATGACTCTAAAATTTACATGAAAAGGCAAACAAGATGAGCTAAAACAATTCTGAAAAAATGAAACTAGAAGAATCTTATACTTTTTTTATATTAAAAAGTATTTTTTTCTATGTCTAGCCTTAAAATAATGTTACTAGGGACTAGTGTTGAATCTTATCAAATTATTTTAATCACCTACAAAAGCAATTACATTTTTTGTATCTGATGTATTAATAGTTTTTCCTTTTATTTAGTGATTTCTACTCCCCTGAAATAAACTAGCTGCCTATGGTTGATTATTCTTATACATATACTGCATAATGCAACTTAGTGATATGTGTTTTACCAAGCTGTGGTCTTTTTATGTCTAAATATGTATTGCTAGATATTTTAAATCAGAGTTTTCTTGCTGATCTTTCTTCCCTTTCCTTTCTACCTGCCATTTCACTATTACTACCAACCCTTATTATTAAGTGTTATTACCAACCCTTATCTACCTCTCCCAATACAAAATAGGGAAGAAGCCATTACTTCCGTTTCAGAGTCTTGTTTCAAAAATAAAAATAGTCCTCTCGTCTTCTTAATGAGTAAAAAGCACCAGGTGGTGAGTACCTGCAGAGAAAGATTCCCATCAGCCTGGGTTAGCAGGATTGTCACCTTCTGTTACAGTTAACAGCCTGTTGTAACAGCCTGTCGTGCCTCCATTCAACATCTGTCAGTGGGAACTGCCACTGGTTGAGAGCCTTTTTAGTGTCAAACATCTTCTGTGTGTATTGTCATTCAGACTTCACACTAATCCTAGGAACTGGGTATTATACTCCCATTTTACCCATAGGGAACTAAAGCAAGAAAGGGTTAAATAATTTGACAGCTCACACAACTGTTAGGTGGCAGAGCTGGAATATAAGGTTCTTCGGATCCAAAGTTCATATTCTTTCCAGGCAGCTACAAGACTCACTGGGCAGTGCTCTGAAGCAGCAACAGCTCAGTAAAGAGGGTAAGACAAAGGTCTGCACTGCTCTCACCCCCAATACCTTGCCCTACGCATCTCTTTCATTTAGCTGTCGCTGAGTTGTAGCCTTTATAATAAACCAGTAAAAATAAGTAAAAACAAAAACAACCTAGCAGCAGAGAGGGAAGAGAGGAAAAAGCCAACGAGATCAAAGTAAAATGAGACAGATTTAAGAGAAGAATAAATAAAAAATTTTAACTTCGATTTTTAAAAATACAAATGTGAAAAATATGTAAAAACTTAAGAACTGAAAACTTAAGAACTGAAAAAAGAATAACCAACTGGGCAGGTAGCTCAGTTGGTTAGAACATGGTCTCAATATACCAAGAAGCAACCAATCGATACATCAATAAGTGGAACAACAAACTGTTTCTCTCTCCCTCCCTCTCATTCTCTCTCTCTCTCTCAAAAACCAAACAAAAAAGGATAAAGTCAAAGGGTTAAAAAAAAAAGACTGGTCTCAAGCCGAATCATATTTACCATTTAATAAACAATCTACAAAAAATTAATGTTTTCTCCTGAATCTCATCGACATTCTGAAATCTCTTCCCTTTCAAAGGCAATAAAAAAAGATTAATGTTTTCATTCACAGAGCTTATATTATTGTATATTAATTCTCTTAACAGTAGTAATTATTTCTTTATTAAATACTATAGTAACCCATGTTATCATACTCAGGAGAACAGAATGTTTCTTATTAAACTCTGCTGAATATGCTGATTAAGAGATGTACCTTGTACCTTGGAAACTCCTGGGGCTACATAGGGATCACTCCTGAGAAATTAGAGATAAATTGTGGGGGTAGGGGAGGCAAGTGCACCCCTTACTTTAAATTCTTGGCAACTAATATGTATTACCTTTTTTAATAAAAAATATTAAAACTACTTATTTTAGAAGACTTGCTACACACAAGAAAGAGGAAGGAACAGGGTGACAAGTTCAAGAAAATGTCCTTTTAAGAGGATACAGGCCCATTTTTTTTAAGCTCTAAAGATACTACAACCAACAATTAGTGTGGTTTCATAACTGTAAGACTTGGTTATTTCTATTTTAGAATTTTCAAAAACAACTGAAGGCTTAACAGTTGCCAAAAGCAATCAATATTAAATGAGTGCTCAATATGTAAAAAGCATTCCTGAATGACAGTTTACTGCATTTCAAAGTACCTATTTTGGGTCCGAACTAAGGTATTCCATATAAAATTCCTATTTATTATCTTTTAGCATTATTGATATATGTAACTTTAAAGTAATACCAAAATTATTTCTAAAGGGCATAAAGTATAAAACTGCCACCCACATGTGGTTTGAAATTAGAAACAAATGCTTTATAAGCCTAGGGAAAAAATTGTTTCCTAAAATGCTATTTTTCAAAGAAATTTTCCATAAATAGTTTAGCAAAATGCAGGAATTAGAGGATAATATCTATACAAGAGAAGGTAAAGGAAAACCCCCAATGATGTGAGAGGATCCCCTACCCTCACAAAAAAATAAAACTCTCTACAGAAGAGCTAGAGGTTGCCTAGTCCAGGCTGGAGAGGTCAGAAACTCCTTTAAGAACATGAAACAAAATAATTGAATACTGAGTGTGTTTAAACATACTAAGAAGAGATTGACAAAGTCAAAGGAAGGATTGGGGTAAATTCAAGGTAAGGACATAGACAGCTCAGTAAAGGAGCTGCACAGGAAAGGAAAAGTAACCACAATGTACTTAACAGGTAACACTTATATTTATACAGTGCCTACCATGTGTTGGTCACTATTCTAATTCTTCATGTGTGTTAACTCTTCACCCTATGAAGTACCATTTATATACCCGTTTTACAGATGAGAAAACTTAGATGAGTAGATGTTAAATGACTTGCCCAAGGCCACACAGCTAGTTATTACTGGTAAGTAGACTCCAAGACTCCCTTGTCAAAACCATCTACAAGTCAGAAGACAGGTATATAGCAGTTGAGTATAATAACTTTCCATTCAAGAAGTCTAGAGAGAAGTCCTAACACCAAATTATCATGACATGGCAATTGTAATCATGTTATTTAGAAATACAGAATTAAATGCCAAAATAATCTGTGAAATGTTAAAACAAAGATAAGCTCTAGAAATGTAATGTATACCAATGATGGCTACAGTTAATATACTGTCTTATATTTAAAAACTGCTAAGAAAATAAACCTTCAAAAATTCTCATTACAAGGGAAAAAAATGTAACCATGTGAGGTGTTGGATATTAACTAAACTTATTGTGGTAATCATTTCACAATATATATACATACTCCCATATCAAATCACTATGCATACCATATACCTTCAATTTATACAATGTTCTATGTCAATAATTTCTCAATAAAACTGGGGAGGAAATGTCAAACGAGATTACCTGGTATAGGGGTGTGAGGATTATAGAATATTTGACACTTAAGTCATGTGCATGCCTTTTCAAGAAACAAAATCGTATTTAAAAAATTGCAATTAGTATAGTCTCTAAAATGTACAGAAAATATATATTAAGGTTCATTTCTTACTGCCATTTTCCGGCTGCACGAAGATTCCATCTAATAAAAATTGTTTTCTTATTCTGACTTAGGGCATCTTGTCATTTGAAGCAAACACTATCCCAATTAATACAGCAGTAAGGCAATGATGTGCTGTTGATAGTTTCCCCGCTCACTGAGTAACCCCCCCAGTAGCCAAAACACATAGCCCACCCCTTTCAACCTCTTCCCTGGGCAATATGAGCCTTGACAGACTGGCATCCAGAGACAATGAGACCACTCCTTTCTTTCGGATCAGTCTCATTACCCTCCCAACGCTGCTGTCTTCAGTGGCCCACTCCTTACAGTGGGTATGTCTGCACATTCACCATTGTTGTCGATTGTTCCTCGTTTCTCCACTCAGAAGGTAATGCCATTTACAGCATGGCAACAGCCAGAACCCACAGAACCCAATCATCAAATGTTTCTCAACTTTAAATAAACAAGGACTTTTCTAATCGCAAATGCTTGCCATCTGGAGTATATCAGAGTAGGTTCCAAACATTTTTCTTTTTACCCCTCTTGATCACAGAACTCCTGTAAAAAGAAATCTAAAGCAATCTGCAGTGTTTAAAAAAGAAAAAAAGAGCTGTTCTGAGACAGCAGCAGAGAGCTGGTGCCATTGTCACTTGCACACATCCAAATGCATGTTTCAAACCAATTACACTTAAATAACTAGATTATTTAAATCTAGTTACTTAAATCTTCGATCTAGTCCATTCAAATCTTACCTTCCTTCAAGAGTACAGAAGATGACAATAACTCATTTTAAATACCATCTTCTCTGTTACCTCCTGTCCCCCAGTGAAAAATGACCCTTTAGAATCACTGCCTCTACACTTTAGTTAATAATCTATTCCACTGTAATCTCTACTGTTGATTTGATTTTCTCAGTTAAACGTTCAACAAACTAAAAGCAGTATAAGTTTTTTAAGGCACGGTATTTCAAAACCCTTTTCCCTCCTCACTTCTTGGTGGGCAGAGTAAAAATCCAGAATAATGCGTGAAGACTAGCATTTAGAACACACCCTAAGCAGTCATGGGAAATTATTTTCACATCTATTCTGAGAAGTCATAAACTGTGGACCAATTACCAAACTTAAAAATATCATCCTTGATCTTGATTCTACTTTAGCAAAGAACACTTTCAATAACATTAAGAACACAGTCCTGAAAAAGCATAATATGCTTTACGTTTTTCAGACTACTTGGTCTGTCTGACATCAATTCTTCTCCCAACTGTACTTTCAATGTAGTCATCATCAACTAACATTCTGAAATTCCGCACATTCACTGATGTAACTATCCAAATAGCCGTTTTCCTTAGGGGATTTCATGATGCTTATACTTGATTCATGAAACTTACACCAAATCTCAGCTTTTTAATAAGAAGATTTATAGGATTATTCTCATTAAAGCAACTAGGGAACTGTCTCACAAAACGGCTTAGTTAGCTAATGGCTTATATTTCAAGATATACAAGGATTCAATTAAGTGGGTAAACCAAAATTCTCACCTGCATAAGGATATCCACCTTCCTCTTACTTTCTGAGGCCATGAAGCAACCAGTTCTAGGTCTCCAAAATCACTGATGACATAAAGAAGATTCCCAAATCTAGTAAGTCTTATAGACAACACTGTTCCTTCCCTAAACCAGTCTCCCTCTTTTTCTTCACCTATTCACTATCAGACTAGAATGACTCAAAACCCTGAGTGACTATCCATTCCCAGAGGAGTAAACTCCAACTCCTTAACTGGGCAATCTTTCCCTCCTTATCTCTGAGGGGGAAAAAAGTACCAACAACCTAACTAAATCAGATTTAGAGCTTCCCAGACGAACACCACACTTTCATTTCCTTTGCACAACCTGGTCTATCTGCTCCTCACACTCAGCTTTCCATCTGTATCCTCAGACGTTTTAGCTGCCCCTTCAGGTCTATTTCAAATGCTGCCTTCTCCATAAAGTGCCCACACCACACACAACCTGACCCCAGGCCTAACAGGTCATACATATTTATTTGGTACTCCTTGAGAGCACTTTGTCTACCTGTCTTATTCTCCACCTATTTAATAGGTCCAAAGCACGGCCTATTGATTACCCTTTATAAACAGTATGCAAAACTTTCATTGTCACCCCAAGAGAACACATTTTACTACCAACAACAGGCATCTACCAATTTTAGGAGCTGTTATGGGACAGTGTGGTTCTCAGTCTTGGTGACATATTAGAATCACCTGGAAAGCTTTAAAAATACACATGCTATCCCTTCCTCAAACTAAGTCCAAATTCCTGAGGATAAGCTATGTAGGTGATTTTTTCTGGACTGTGAATCACTGGAGAGGAAAAAGTACCACCAGAATTGAGAAATCTGTATTTTCATTTCACCGTCAGAACAAGTCATTTCCCCCTCTGTTTTAGGCCCTACTGACTTGCCAAACTACCAACACAGCTTCCCAGCTGGTTTCCTTACCTCCACCTTCTTCTCTCCCTAATCTTTTCCTATTCCAACCATCCTACAAGTAGTTACTAGAATTAACATTAAGTGGTTTTCATAATGTGACCACCTGCCCACTCTTATCCCCTTAAGAACCTATTATTTTCCCTTTTCCACCACCTCAAAACTAAAATAAATTTATGTTGATGAGGGTGTGAGGAAATGGGTACAATGTACAATGTTAATGAGTAGGCTGAATGGTCAGCTAATACTGGAAAGGCTACAGGTCATCAAACTATAGCATGCACATAATACAGAATACATAAAAACATATACAGGGTGTGGCAAAAGTAGGTTTACAACTGCTCACAAATAATACAATAATTAATTAAAAATAATACAAAAGTAAGCTGTGTTTTGTGTACTCACAACTGTAAACCTCTTGCCCTACCCTGTACACTCACACTAAAAAATATACTTTGACCCAGTAACTCCACTTCCAGAAATTTAACCAAAGAAAATAACCTGACAAATGAGCAAAAATGTATGCAAATTTAATGCTCACTGCAGCACTTAGAATTGTGAAAAATTAAAGAGAATTTAGATATCCATCAATATAAAATGGGTTAGATGAATTTATGATTCAACCACATAGGTGAATTTTATAGTCATTAAAAGTAATAGAATTAACCTTACATATGGACATACAAAACCTACAATGGTTTAGGTTTTAGAAAGGCAATTAAGAGGAAAACTGGAAAATCTAAATAACATG
>PVKM010043587.1:0-12473 GCA_004027735.1 Carollia perspicillata | reverse complement strand
TTCTCCACTCATTTGGGGAATGATCAGGGTGGGTAGGGGAGTGCACACAGGTGCACAGACATGAATGCAGGAGGCAGGATGTCCAGAGCAGACCAAGGAGCACCCCCGGGCCCCACTCTCCCTTAGGAGTCTGAAGGAGGGTGCTGTACTCGCATGGGCTGAGGGCTCAGGCCCTCTATTAAAGGAAGGCCGGTGCCGTAGGACATGCAGAGTCCACATACACAGGGCCATCCCAGGGTCCTGGCCAGGGGCTCCCTTTTCCTTATTTACCCTTCCTAGGAATGTCCATTGTCCCCGGACCACCATCAGCAACACTGCCTTCAGTGAGTGGATCCACTCTGGCTGGCAGTCCCGCTATCTTATGTGCGACGAGCTCTGGAGAAGTCCGGTCTGCCCACACGGGCCCTAGTGACAGTGTGTTTGGGGACCATTTAGCTACTCAGGCAGGTGAGTGGGGAGGTGGGAAGGGACGGGAAGGCTAAGCAGACATGAAGAAGAGTGATTCCGGGCTGCTGAGAGGGTGGTGGTGGTGGTGGCAGCAGTGGTAGGGGAAGTGGCACAAGTCTCCTAGGACAGCTGGGCAGTGGTTTGAGACTCTGGTTCCTGCTCCCAGCAGACCCCATGTACACAAAGTCTCCTAGAACAGCAAGGCCATGTAGCACCGGTGTGCCACGGTGGGGTGGGTGGGAGCTGGCTGCCTTGGGTGCAGGCCGCAGGGGTGAGGGGAGGGCAGTGCATTGTCTGTAGACAATTTAGAAGCAGTGATAAAACAAACTGCTTTTTGTCATCATCACATGCCAACAATTCTAAGCACTGTGGTGACAGAACGCTCCTCCCTGCAGGGTCGGACGGTACGGGTCATCCCTGTCCCCTGCGCCTCCCCTGCCATCGGATGGAGGATAGCCGAGTGGGGGAACCACAGGGGCACGAGCAGGAAAGAAACCCAAATTCCTCAACCTGGCAAATAGAGACTTCTCAGGACTGAACTTGAAAAACGTGAGCCTGGCCAAGGGCGGGACAAGAGCATCCTCAGACGACAGCAGTGGAGCAGAGGTTAAGCCAACATCGGTGCCAAGTGGTGGCAGCTCGGTGAACACGCAGATCACATCCTCGGCAAGCCCTCGAGATTAGCGTCTTTTCAGAGAAAAGGCAAGGCTGAATCTCAGCCGAGGTAGGGAGGGAGAGCGCTATAGCGCCTCATTTGCAAAAAGTCCCAGCCCCAGCAAGATTTTCAGGGCACGTTCTAAGAACAGCTGGGAGAAGCACACTTGGCCATCCTATAGGCCCTGGGCACAGTCTGGGTGTGGGCGGCACCCACACCCCTCACACCTGGTGGAAAAGGCCAGGGGAGTTTAGAGCAGTTCCCAGAGTGTGGTCCCCCAGCATCACCCAGGAGCATGTCAGAAGTGCACATTCTCAGACTCCACCAGGACCTTCTGAACCAGAAACCCCGGGGCTTGGCTCAGCCACCTGTGTCTCCGGGACTCTCACGCCCGCTGAGGGTTGGGAGCACAGGTTCTGAGATGACTCAGGCTTGGCTCCGCCTGAGAGGCTGCAGCTCGCACCCACCTCCTCCCCTGTGTCTGGGCACCTGGGCTCGTGGGGCTGGAGGATGAGAGATACGGCAGGACCAGTGGAGAAGATACAGGCGTTTTGAAACACTTCGCGGACTGCCTTTGTTCGCTACTGGATTTGTGGACTGTACTGAGTAAGATTCCCAGGAAAGAACTTGCTAGTTTGTTTCATCTTACTTGGGGAAATGTACTCTAATGGTCCAACCCAATCCTTAATGTTTGGGTAAGTTTTTCCGATTGTCTAACCTAACACCCCTCTACTGTACTTGCAGGTCTTGCGGGAATGCAGCCCTAGAAGCGACAGCTTTCCTCACAGGGCGTTGATCCCAAAGTCACAGAGAGAACGGGAAACGAGAGGGGGAGGGCTGCCTAGAAACCATGCCTCGTGGGCTGGGCCCAGGCAGCCCTGTGTGGAGGGGGCACCCGTGGTACTGGGCTGGGGCCCCGGGACACAAACAGTGGCCCCAGTCACTGCACTGTGTTGTGAGGTTGTGTAATGAGGCAGAAAAATGAGTCAGTTTTGAGAGTCAGAATGGATGAAAATGTGGCCCTCCTGTTGACAAGCTGTTTGACCTTGGTCAAGTTTTTAATCTTGCCTGAGTGTCAGGGTGCTTATCTCAAAACTGGGGTTCATTCGCCAGAGTGGTTGCTCTTCGTGACCAGAAGGTCCCACAGAGGACCTGGAGCCAGGTGGTGGGGTCGTTGTAAACACCCCTTACAAAACCTTTTGCCAGGGTCCTTTTGTACATGGAACATCGTGACTTTTCCCCTGAGGGGCTCACACCCCCGGCCACCCCCATGCTCCCCTGGATGGAGAGACACCCCAGGCAGGTTGCTGATGGTGGTCCTGGGATTTAACATCCTCAGGTGGTGCAGTGAAAGAAAGGGCTAGCTGAGGGCTTCCCTGGAGCCTCCCGGGGCAACAGCTCAGTAATTGCAAACCCGTCCCCACAAATGGCATCGCTCCTGCTGAAGGCCGAGAGTCCCTGGGAGGGGCATGCAGCCAGGCTCTGTGGTAATGGAAGCAGGTGTGCAGGGTAGGGGACCTGCTCAAGAGGGTGATGTTTCAGAGCAGGGATGTCAAACTCATTTTTCACCGGGGACCGCATCAGCCTCGCAATTGCCTTCAAGTGGCTGAATGTAATGTTAGGACTGTATAAATGTAACTACTCCTTAACACTTAAGTGAGAGTTCGGCACTGCTGCAGGATAGAAACAAGGTGCCGGCCGGATAAAACAAGGTGGAGGGCTGGATTCGGCTGACGGGCCTTGTGTTTGCCACCTGTGATTTAGAGTAAGTGATCAGGCAGAGCACCGACGTGAGTCACCAAAGGTCACTGGGTTTAAAGGCCACTGGGAGAGGCCAGTGTGTTGGCCAAGCTGGACACATTCAGGCATCAGACCCTCTGACTTCCTTCCACGTGTGAGACTGTGGTTAATAAGACTGCTGTGGTCCCCTCCCCATCCTGCTCATAGTCCTGGTGGCCCCAGGTCGGGATTGTGAAAACCTCTGCACTTCTGTGCGAACATAACCCAAGGAAGTGTTCAGTTTTCATATCCCAGGCCCACAAAAGTGAATGAAGCACTCAAAAGTCACCTTTCCTGTCCTCAAGGAGCTTAGCATCCGAGCTTCCTGCTCCGCCGATCCCTCACTCCAAGGCGACCCTCCCTCTATCTCCTCCCATCACCTGGGCCATTTCTGGGCCCATTTTTTTTTAAAATAAAAATGATACAATCCTAAGGCCCTGGGGTTTCACATAGCTCTTGGCAAATTAGAACTCAATAAATATTTCATTGTTAGACCCAAAATAGCAACCTGGCTCCTCCCTTAGATTGAAAAATTCTCCATGGTGGAGAGCGGTGGGAAAAGCATACTGTGGCAATTGAAGACATCTGTGGATGCGGCGGGTTTCCTCTCCTGGCCCTACGGAGGAGACAGACTCTGCCGAAGGGCATGCAAGGATGGCCTGCCAATATCGGCACTTCGTCCAAACAAACGGCAAGGCCTGGAGGCAGAGGGGCAGCGTATGGGGATGTCTGCATTCCGGGAGGGAGAGGCTGTAGCTTCCCAGCCCTTGTTCTGGCTACATCTGAGCGAGCATGTTAGGAAGTCAGGGCTCAGTACGGGCGTTGTCTGAATAGGTTTGCTAACCCCCTCTGACTTGAAGTCGAGTCTCAGGACTGGAAACGGCTGGTTGAAAATGGTCCCTTCTGTGAAAGATAAGGTTGGTGAGATAGAAACAAAGTTCTGTGAAGTTAAAAGCCTCCTCCTTGATATCTGGCCCCTGGAGACATTAATCAAGATCAAATTCCCCCAAACCCCAAATTACTAACCTCGTCTGCAGAAATTTATTTCTTCTCGTATGGATTTGCTTGTAGCTGGTTAGCCTTGGCACTTAACACCGAGTGAAGGTGAACGGAGAGGCACTGAGCCATGATCTGGGAGGGGAGGAGGATTTGGAACGTGCCAGCTCTGGCCTGCTCCCGCTGGTCGCTGACCATCCAGGGCCCGCTCTCCTGCCCGTCGGATTGCTCTGGGTGGCCCTTCCGCACCCTGGTCTGCTCTGCAGGACGCCGAGGCAAAGCTGGCACTTGGAAATCCCAGTTTTATGAATGTCTCAGTTACGGATTTCTGGTCTTAATTACGGGGTTGGAGAAGTGATGTGTGTTTTCTAAGATTAGCTTTTACACCAGCTACTGTAATTGGCGAGCTGGAGACAAATGGTTTTATGTGTTGGGGCATGGAGTCGTCGCGCGTTGGGGGAGCCTTTTACAGGAACCCTTTTTACTGCGTAGTTTATGTGCACGGCCGGCTGAGGCTTTGCCGTGGAAAAGAAAAGGTGAGTAGATGATAGTGAGTCAGTTTCTTTTCATAAAGTTTGGAAGTTGATGGTTGCACCACCATTTTGAGAACAGTTGGGGCATCGGGTCTTTCGGCCAGACGTCTCCTTCAGCAGGCACATCTTCCTGAGCCGCTGGGGTGGTCCCCGTGCTGGGGGGTGGGGGGGTGGGGGGAAGCAGCAGGGAGCCTCGCAGCCCAGGCTGTGCCCACTAGTTTTCGCCTCACTCAGAGATTGCTGTGCAGGTTTTTGTTTGGGCACTTGTTTCATTTCTCTGGTACTGCGATTATGTGTGTGAAAAACCACCCGAAATTCAGGGACGAAAAACCACGGGTGTTTATTAAGCGTAAGCCTCTGCGAGACGCCAGTTTTGGGGGGGGGGGTTGTCTGGGCAGCTCTGCTGGTCTTGGTTGGGGCACTGATGTGACTTGGAGTCGCCGCGGTGATCAGGTCCAGGGCTGACTCTGCTGGGCGGGTCTTCTGGTCTCAGGTGAGTTTACGCCCATCTGTTTCTGGCAGTTGATTGGCTGTTGGCTGGAGCTGTTGCAGTCATTGGACCGTGTGTTTCTCCTTCTCCAAAATGCTGGTTGGGCACTTGTTCCAAGCAATCCCAGATGAGGAAAACAGAAGTAGACACATTCCAGGGCTGCTCTTCTTCTTATTATTGTGGTTGTTGATCCTCACCCGAGGACATGTTTATTGATTTCTAGAGAGAGAGGGAGAGAGAAACATTGATAGGTTGTCTCCTGTACGCACCCCGACCAGGGATCAAACTTGCAACCTTTTGGCGGGCGGGTGCTCCAACCAGCTGAGCCACCTGGCCAGGGCTCCAGGGCTTATTTTTAAGCCCTGGCTCATGTCAGGTCTTCCCTGGTCAAAGCAAGTCATAAACTGAGAAGGAAGGAGTGGGGAAATATGTGACACCTTTTAATAGACAGAGCTGCCATGTCTCATTGCAAGAGGGGAGCAGGGCTGGAGCCGCAGGGCGATCCGTCCGTCACGAGGCTTGTTGGTGATGTGATCAGCCTGCCTTGTTATCAGTAGAAAAGACAGTTACGTGTGTCCTTGGTGACTCAAACATGTTCTTGTTTCAGCTGAAGACAAAACACTATCACCCTCAAGGGGAAAAGTTAGTCAGTCAGTAAATACTTCTCCAATAAATACTTTTTAATAGGGCAAAAGGTTCATGCAAGAAAAGAGAAGGTAGCTTTAGAAGGTCGGAACCAGTGAGTGAACTTCCTCGCTATGAGAGAGAATTTGTTCTGAAGGGAGATGGGGACAGGGAAGGAAAGGTAGAACGTTAGGCTGAGGATAGGTTATGGAGGACCTCAGTTTCCAAGCTGGGAAATTTGGGCCTTTTCTTAAATGCGAGTAATGGGGAAATAGTAAAAAAAAAAAAAAAAAAAAAAGGAGGGGGGTGTAAATTGCAGGTGACATTGGAGTTAGACAATGTCAAAGTCCCTTAGAAGGAAGACTCTTGGTCTAGCTGCTTGGTTTTTGCTCTTACTGACACACTGGTGTCAGTGGGTGGGTGGAAACATGTCAGTGGTGTGGGGGTTCCGCAGGCTCAGAGCAGTTTTCATGAGACGAAGCTCCCCAGCTCGGCCCCGAGGTGGGTCCGTCCAGCGGCTTTGTTCTTTACTGTGACTTCTTGCACATCCAACAGAGAGCTAGCCCACAAATGCACTTTTTTTTTTCAAAGAAGACCAGGTGAGTAAGCATGGATAAAATGAACTAGTGATCATTTCCTTTTGCCAGAAAAACCCTTTTAAATGCATATTGGACCACCGGCACCAGGAAGGAGGCTATATCTCTGTCTCATCTGTGTGTACGTATGTGTACACTCGTAGGCCTAGCAGTTGAGGCTAAGCCTGGCTGCTCATTAGTATATTTACATTTTATGCAAGTTACTTTTCAGCTGTGAGATTCATGCCCGGCCAAACCTTTCTGGACTTGGTATTTGCAATCAAGACAAAACATTTTGATCTTCAGATGGAGCAACAAGATCCACTGGCATGGACCTATGCTCCTCGACCTGGGCTGCACACGAGAGTCATTCAGGACCTTCAGGAAAAACAAAACCCCAGCACCTACAATCTCTGAGGTTAGGGCCCAGGCACTAGGATTTTTAAAAACTCCTCCCAGGTGCTGAGTCACTACAAAGGACGAAGGGTGAGTCAACAGGCTCAGTGGGTGAACATCCTGGTGTGGGTGTTTTCTTTGTTGGGCTTTTAGCTTTTCCAGTGTTTTCTGCCTGTGCCTCTCTGTACGGGAAGGACCACCCCCTCTCTGGTTGCCAATCCTTCTGTCGCTGTGGTTTTCCCAGGAGGTCACTACAAAGCAAAAAAAAAAAATTCATTCCAGTGCAGTTTGCATCTCCCTCCATTGGTTTCTGCGGCCCACCTACTAACTTTCTTGTTGGCCTCCGCTCACTCAGTACCCACAATACCCACGTGTGAAGCCGCGAGGTGGAGCAACGCCCTGTTCTCCTAGAGGCGGCACACTGGGCGCTATGACCTGGTACCATGGGCCCGCCGTGGGGTCCCTTTCAGTCTGGCTCACTGTGAAGGCCGCCTTTCTAGGGTGTGGTGAGGACTCCACGGGTGTGTGACCGGCGGATCACAGGAGCTGGTCGCAGTGGGGGGAAGCGGAGAGTCCTATTGTTCTTGCTCAGCCTTGCTTTTTCAACAGGTCATTTAGGCTTGTTCTGTCTCCCTGGGAGAGTCCGTAGATGGTCGGTCGCTTTCAGGTATTTTAGTCTTGCTTTCTGGTATTTAAACTTTAGAATCCAACTCAAAATGTCAAGTTTTCTTCCAGTTCAGAAGTGCCAGGCCTGGTCTTGCCTGGGGAGCTTGCAGTGGGGAAGGGCCGAGTGCTTTGCTCTTCTGTGATTTCTGCTAGCTCTTCCAGCCCCCTCCTGCCTCCCACTGAGCTGATGCTGGCTCTCTGAGGCTGCAGTCTGATAGTAGTGCAGTCCTACTCCAGCTGTCAGACATCCAAATGCTGGTGTTCTGTCTTGGGGTGCTTATTAGAGGTTTGAGGGGTAAGGGGTGTCAGCTACTGCCCACTGTCTCGTTCCCTGATATGGGGGTTCTCCTTGGGCACTTACAGTCCCCCTTTCCCTATTTCTGTTCTCCCCCATCTCCCAAATTTCTTGCTGCTGGGATCACCTTGCCTTTGGGGTTGGACCCTTCCAGGGTGGCTTAGGTATGGCTGTCCTCCTTGGTGTCCAATGCTCCTGGGACCCGTTTTGTAGTCTCGCCCACCCAACTCCAGACAGGCAGGCTGGGCTCAAACCTTTTCATGCCCTTCTCTGGCTGCTGTGCTGGGGGCTCTGTGAATTTCTACAGCTTCCCAAGCATCACACCGATGGACAAAATGTCAACGTCTCTTGCAGGCAGGGGCAGCCGCCCTCTAAGGCTTGAGTGGTGGTGGGGAATGTCTCTCCCTACCCCACCCCACCAAAATGAACAGGATCCTTCAGTAAAGGTCACAACTCTCTTCGAAGTGATCCATGATCCCCAGTCTTCCTACTAATGTTTTAATTTCCTTTTATGTACCAGCTAAAGATAAGTGATGGACTAAGGGTCATGTTGCATCCACCAACCGCGAGAACAAATGTCGGAGACTTTCAGGGTTTCGAAGATGTTACTTTATTGGCCAAAGTTTTACCTGCGCAGGGGCGAACTCTCCCAACGTGTCCGGAGACACAGTGCTCTTTAGAGATGCAAATGAGAGTCGCGCCTAACGCTCACAACTAAGGGTTTTTATGGATGCGAGCAAGCAAGGCGGGCACAGAAGCGAATGTGGCGGTTAGCGATTGGCTCAGCAATACAAAGGGGTCACCCATCATTGGTGGTTTTGAAATCGCGCGGGCAAACAAACGAGGCAAATCATTGGTGGGTTCGGAATGAACTCGGGCAAAAAAAATTTTCTTCCTTAGTAACAGTCAGATGGCTATCTGTTTGTAACATCTGCTTGCCTAAGCAAGCATATCCTTGAGCTCAGTAAACATCTTTCACTTCTTCCTAACATTCTTTCTGTTGGCCTCAACAGGTCACAGAGCCAGCGCTTCCCTCTCTTTTTAAATTTGGAAACAATTCCAAATATTAAAAAAAATTGGAAGATTATTAGAAGAAACTTTCCCCCTTGAACCTTTCGAGTAAATTTCAGCCTGTACCCCATCACCCTGAAATATTTTAGAGGATGTTTCCTGCAGAAAAGGACATTTTCCTATAAAACCACAACACAACCATAAAAATCAGAAAATTAACACTGATGTCTTGCTACCATGTAGTCCTCACATCTCATTCAAGCGTGGCTAATTGCCCTGTTGTCGTCGCGAGAAGATGTAGCTCCGAACCGTGCACTGCAGCTAATTGTCTGGTCTCACAGCCTCTGGAACGTACCTTGATTTTTATCACTTCGACACTTTTGAAGTTTATAGGCCAATTATTTTGTAGCAAATTTCTCAATTTAGACTTGTCTGATGTTTCCTCGTGATTATGTGCAGATTATGCGTTTTTGGCAGGAATACCGCCGCAGTTATGTGATGTGCTTTTCATCGCGCTTCATCACGTGGCGCAGATGTCTCTTTGGGCTACGACGGGCGTTGTCTCTGTGATCACTGATTACGTTGGTGTCTTCCAGGCTTTCCCGCTGCAGAGTTACTCCTTTTCCCTGTGCAATTGGTAGGTATTTGTGGGAGGTGCTTTGAAACTGTATACACACCTCATTGCCTATCAAACATCCCGCGGATGGATCTGTTCATTTACATCTCTGGAGACTCAGGGTTCCCATTATTCTGTATTCTTTTTGACCCCTCCCATTCATTCTGGTGCTGCAGTTTGGCCTGTGAGATCTCGCTCGAGCTGGACTCCCCATCCCTTCCACACGAGCCCCATCTTTCCCTGAGTGCTTGCTGGCTTTCTGGCACCGTGAGGTGCCCGGGGCGCCTCCGTACTATCTCTGCCCCAGTCCGGAGCCAGCCTCTTCTCCACGCAGCCCTGACCTCTTCACAAGGAAATAGTGCCTGGGAGCCAAGATCTGAGAGCTGGCTGTGGTCATTGCTGTCTGGGGCTTGCTGCTCTCAGGCCTGCTCAGTGGCCAGGGCTGGTGTGTGGGTGCATGTGAGCATGCGTGTGTGTGCACGTGTGAACACCTTTCTCTACGGAAAACCTTGAGTTCACACATGTCTCCAGTCTCCACACAGGAGTGCTCGTTCCAGCTCTCCCCTTTTCTGTATTTGTAGTTCTCTTTTCCAACAGCCAGAGACCTTGCTTTTATCATGAGGATATTTATTGATTTGGTCAATGTCCTTGTGCGAGGCCTGTCCAGAAAGTGTCCAGCCACATACTAAGAAGAATAGAAACCTTTACTGAAGAAGATACAAGATACAAGAAAGACTGTACATAGGACATGACACCTCAGTCCCCTTCAAAGTGGGCACCTTGGGGCCTCGCACAGTCCTCCCAGGTGCAGCACAATGTTCCTTCTGCTCTGGTAGCAGAAGCCGTGGAGCAAGTTTTGTTACGACACATTTCACGCCAAAATCCTGCGTCAAAATCTCAGACACAGTAGTTGTTGGAATCCCCAGGTCAGTTTCTAGTTCCTGCACTGTCAGTCGCTGTTCTTCACTGACGGCAGCCCGCACACGTTCAACATTCTCAGGGGTTCTGCTTGTTGCGGGCCTTCCAGAACCTGGATCACTTTCAATAGGTTCTCGGCCATCTTTGAAGTGTTTGTGCCACACTTTTATTTGTGTAGTACTCATTGCATCCTTTCTGAAAGCCTTCCGAATCATCCAAATGGTTTCCCTGGAGGGATGTCCAAGCTTAATGCAAAATTTGATGCAGAATCATTGCTCTACTTGCTCAGTCGTTTTGAATATGATGGCCACACAGTACACGTGCTCACTCAACAGTGTCTACCACCCCCACTGATGAATACAGTGAAGTCGTCATTGTTCACGCATGCACACTCCAGTCTGCTCTCCCTGGCTGCCAGGTTACACAGATGTTGCACAAACCATCCTTGTTATATTAACTATGGCTGGACTTCTTCTGGACAGACCTTGTATATCTCACCGTCCTTCCATGTCTGCTGATGTCCCCTGCCTGATAGGGCCACCCGCCTCACTCTGTAAACTGCGACACCCCTCCCAGTGCCACTGTGGCTTTCTCCATCACCACCACAGAACTACCATGCTCTGTCCCAACTAGTGGCTTTAGGACTGAATGGCCGAAGGGACCAGAATCTCAAGGACCTGCTGAATCATTTTGGAGTCACCAAGTGTCACACAGATACCCTGCACTGGTTTCATTACCTGCCCGGTGTTCATAGACCCGCAAAGGGTCCCTGTGAAAAATTCAGGGGTCTGTGAACCTGGGTGGGAAATCTCCGACTCTGATGAGGAATAGTTATCGGTACACTGTGTTCTCTAACTTCTCCACCGTTTCCTTCCGGGATGAATGTAGGTGACACACTACAGTAGTATTATCAGCGCCTGGGACTTTGTCACCCGCAGAGTCATACATAGTTTCATATTATGTGGCAGTTGTCACAGAAACTGTTATCAGTGCTCTCCTTTACTCTAAAATGACAAGACTCTCCTTTAGATCTTACTATCCGTGATGCCAAAATCAATCTGTTTATTACGATATCACAAAATTATTTTAAGATTACTTTGAGCATTATCTTTCAACACATGCAGTGTCCTTTGTACTCCTCTCTATTTTATTTTGTGCATGAAATATAACAATCCCACAGAGAGGCCCGCGGTCTCCACTAGGCTGCCACTGGAGTCCACAGGAATATAAATGGTGCAGACCTCCACCTTTGCATTTCTCTCCCAACTACGAAAGGCTGTTCCCCTGTTATTTTAAAATTTGGGGCCTCAACAAGATGAGAGAATTGCCCTCTAAGAAACTGTGTGGCGTGCATCTGAAATTGCTCCCCCTGGTAGGTGGGGGTCACCTCCCAGCTTCGCCCCCCACCAGCTGTCCTGTCCTGCCTGAGGTACGTGGGTTCCAGAGGCTGGAGGAGGCCCTGAGGTGGGGGCTACGGGAGGCATAATGAGTAGGAGACCTGTCTGCTGGTGACCTCTGGGATAAACCGAAGGGGTATGAGTAGGCCACCAACTGTGTCTGCCACCCACATCCTTCTCTCTGGGCCTCAGCTCCTTCCTCTGTCCAACGAGGAGGGACAGTCTCTAAGGTCCCTGCTTGAGCCCCTAGTACAATCGGAAGAATATGCTTGGCCCCCGGGAAGGGGCGCAGGGCACAGCTGCAAGGGAAGACCCTACGTTTTGCGTCTTCTCAAGTGGCAGGTTTGCGCGTGTCTCTCTGGGCCTCCCGTGTGCCTCACCTTCTCTCCCCTGAGATGCCGGAGAGGGGACAGGGGAGAGGAGAGGAAGGCCACAGACGCTCATAGGGTGCCTGGGGTTCAGTCTACTTGGGGATGTTTGCCCTTCCTCCCCCAGAAAATCTATTTTGCAAATGAGCCGTCCGTCTCTGATGGCCCTTCCCCAGGTTGGGTTTCTAGACCTTCCCGGCACTCAGGTTACTGCTCGGTCGGGCTCAGGGTATCGCTTTCTGTGACATCCTCTCCATAAAGCCTCGTGGGCGCTCTCGCCCCAGAGGTACTTGACCCACATACTCAGCAGTTGGCTCTTCTTGGCAGAAAGCAACATAAAGTGAGTGGGTGGAGTAGGAGGTATGGCAGAGGACCCCCCAGGGGCGCCGTTTCCACGATTTCTATTTCTACTATTGGGACTCTGTGGGACTAGCAGTGCGTCGGAACTTACTCAGCCACGTGGGGGACGCCCTTCCAAGGGGCTTCATTGGGAGCGCTGTTGCTTAAAACACGCGTGTTGCTTCTTCCCTCACCCTGTTCCCAAATTGGTTTATAGAGTAGGTTTATGAGCCGCAAAAGAGAACCACTTGTATCACATTATCTTTCCATCTCGCTTTTGAGCACAGACATTATTACTTTATTGACTAGGCTTCAGTCCAGGTGGCTTTTTGATTGTTTCCAAAAGTCTAACTCACCCACCAAGGTTG
>PVKM010043586.1:0-12477 GCA_004027735.1 Carollia perspicillata | reverse complement strand
AGTCATGTGAGTCCACATATTTTGGAGATCAAACCCTTGTCCCAGGTATCACGGGCAGACATGTTTTCCCATATGGTCTGTTCCCTTTCCATTTTGTCAATATTTTATTTAGCTGCACAGAAGCTTTTTAGTTTGATGTAGTCCCATTTGTTTATTCTTTCCTTTATACCCCTTACCTTAGGGGATGTATTGGTGAAAACATTGTTGCATAGAATATCTGAAATGTTCTTGCCTATGTAGTACATTTACACAATGGAATACTACACAGCAGAAAGTAAGAAGGAATTATTACCCTTCGAGACAGCATGGATGGAAATGGAGAGCATTATGCTAAGTGAAATAAGCCAGGACAGTGAAAGAAAAATACTATATGATGTCACCTATAAGTGGAAGCTAATCAAGAACAACAAAAAATGAGGAGTTGGAGAAGATGGCGGCTAGATAAGAGGGAGCAGATTCCACTTCCCCCTACACACAGGAAAGAAACCTGGCCGATCTACGGAGGAACAGAGCATACAGCCAGCAATACCACAGCATATATGAAAATAGGAGATTGAAAATTATAACAGACATTGAAAAACCAGACAGTTCAGGACAATAAAGGCCCAGGGATCAGCGCCAGGACAAGGGAGCCTGCAGCCCCAGGCCTGGGGCCCACTGAGCTGGCCACAGGTTCTTGGGAGAGAACTGAGTCTGCGCTCCCTCCCTAACCAAGCAGTGTTTGAGCAGCACATGCTTGAATTTATAGAGAGGGGAGTAACGAGTAAGTGACAAACACATGGGGGCTGTGAGCACCCACACATAGCCCTGGGAAGAGTGTGCGCCTGAGCCTGTGCGACTGGAGGCTGCCTCGCAGGCATGCGCCCCTGCAACCTGGGGAGAAAGAGCTTTGTGGAGCACCCAGGGACCACACCTTTGACCTGGAGTGATCCTCAGAAGACCTGGACCACACAACTGTAAACCCGCCCCTCAGCCTGCTGCGACCAGCAAGAAGAGAAAAACTGGTTTGGCCAGTTTGAAACCAGCAAGAGGTTTTTTTTGTTGTTGTTGTGGTTGTTTGTTTGTTTATTTGTTTGTGTTCTTATTTTTTATCTGTTTGATTTTTTTAAAGTAATTTTTAAAATTGTTATTATTTTAATCTCTTAATTCCTTTTGCTTCTCCTTCCTTTTTTCTTGTTTTACTCCTTCCTTTCTTTCCAATATTATTTCTTCTTTCCTTAGTCTGCTTTTTTTTTTGAAATACCCACAAATGAGACCAAAAAAACCAGAACTATGAAAAGATCAGAGTTGGACCCAAAGAGGGGGCATCCCAACAGCTGAGATAGACAAATTTCACTTTGCTATTATAGAGAACCTGCAAGATATTGCATATTTGTACTATTATTTTTTCATTATTCTTATATCTTTTCTTTAAATAATATTTTTGCATTCCTCTTCTTTCTGTTTAGTCTTCTTTGCTTGACTGGTTATATTGTATCGATTGACAGGATTCCCCTCTTCTCTCACTCATAGTGTATTGCTAATTTACTGTCCTTCACTTCACCTGTGTTAGATTACCACACTACTGAAGGTCCGATACTCCCTATTCTTAGTATCTAGATCTCATAGATTCTGTCACATGATTGTTGCTCTAATATTATTGTAAATAATAGCTGTTCTATATTATTATAAATACTACACAAAACCTCTCCCAGATCTTAGAACACTTCACAGTTCCCTGAACTCTACTACTGTAGTGGTTAACTCTGTTCTCTCACATACTACACCTACTTACTATCCTTTATTCTCCCCTTACCTCAGAATCTGACCTCCCACAACCTCACTGCTTTCTAGATCCAAGTCATAATCCTTCCTTCCCCAACATGAATCTTATCTTTTTTCCGTATTTTCTAAAAAGTGGCTAGTTGGGTGGTATATCATGGTTAACACTACACATAGCCAAAGGATCTCCTATCTCTTCTCTACTGGCTGCTACTGTAAATAGCATAGAATACACCCTTGCAGTCTTAAACCATTTTGCCTCACCCGTCCAACTGATCACAAAAAAGAGTAGGCGGGAGCAATGAACACCAGGATACCCGAAGGAGAGTGCACCACTGAATCTCACAGATATTATACCATAGAAGTTCACACCATAAACCCAGGAAGTCAGAACAGATCAATTTAAGAAGCTGAGGCTAACAAGAAGACTCTCACAAACAATGGGAAGACAAAGAAAAAAATCCCCAAATGAAAGGAAAGGAGAAAGCCTCAGAAAATGCTAAATGAAATAGAGGAAACTCAACTATCAGATACTGAGTTCAAAGCAATGGTCATCAGTAAGCTCTATGAGCTCACAGTGAATTGCCAAAAAGTACAGGGAAGCCACAATGAACTCGCTGAAAACTATATCAACATGAAAAAGGAAATAGAAACTATCAACAAGGCCCAACAGGAAATGAAGAATACAATATCTGAACTGAAGAACACAGTAGAAGGAATCAAAAATAGGATAGATGAAGCAGAAGATTGGATCAGTGAACTGGAGGACAAAGTAGGAAAAAACACCCAGAAAGAGCAAGAAAAGGAAAAGAGGCTAAGAAAGAATGAAGAGGGATTAAGGGAAATACAAGACAATGTGAAACATAATAATATCTGAATAATAGGGATACCAGAAGGAGAAGAAGAAGAAAAAGGAATAGAAACCCTATTTGAAAAAGTAACAATGGAAAACTTCCCTAATCTAATGAGAGAAAAAAGTTACACAAATCCAAGAAACACTGAGAGTCCCAATCAAGAGGAACCCAAAGAAGCCCACTCCAAGACACATCATAATAAAATGGAAAAATTCCAAAACAAAGAGAGAATCTTAAAGGCAGCAAGGGAGAAGGAAATAACATCAAGGGAGCCCTGACAAGGTTAGCAACTGACTTCTCAATGGAAACACTCCAAGCCAGAAGAGAATGGCAAGAAATATTCCAAGTAATGAGAACAAAAGGACTACAATCAAGACTACTTTACCCAGCGAGCCTCTCAATCAAGATAGAAGGCCAAATAAGGAGTTTTCCAGACAAAAGAAGTCTAAAAGAATACACCTCCACCAAACCAGCTCTGCAAGACATGCTAAAAGGACTGCTTTAAGAAAAGGACTGCTTTAAGGAAAGGAAGGAAAAGAGAGTGAGAGACAGAGGAACACAGGTATGAAAATGACAATGAATAAGAACCTATCAATAATAACCTTAAATGTAAATGGATTAAATGCCCCAATTAAAAGACATAGAATAGCTGAATGGATAAGAAAGCATGGTCCACACACATGCTGCCTACAAGAGACCCACCTCAGGACAAAAGACATGCACAGATTGAAAGTAAAGGGCTGGAAACAAATTTTCCAAGCAAATGGACAGTGAAAAAAACCTGGGGTAGCAATACTCATATCAGACAAAATAGACTTCACAAAAAGGGCCATAAAGAGAGACCCAGAAGGACACCTCATAATACTCAAGGGAAGAATCACCAAGAAGATATAAACATTGTAAATATATATGCACCCAATGTGGGATCGTCCAAATACATAAAGAAAATCTTAGAGGACTTCAAGAAGGATATTGACAACAACACAAGTATAGTAGGGGATTTTAACACCCCACTGTCAAAAATGGACAGATCTTCCAAACAAAATATCAACAAAGATATTGTGGCATTGAACAAAGCCCTAGATGAAATGGACATAACTGATACACACAGAGCCCTTCATCCCAAAGAAACTAAATACACATTCTTCTCACTTTCAAAGACAGACAGAATGATAGGACACAAAATAAGCCTCAACAAATTCAAGAAAATTGAAATCATACCAAGCATTTTCTCCAACCACAAGGGACTGAAACTAGAAACCAACCTCAAGGGAAAAAACCCAGACACTCAAAATCATGGAGATTGAATAGCATGCTATTAAACAATGAATGGGTCAAGAATGAAATTAGGGAAGAAATCAAAAAGTTTCTGGAAACAAATGAAAATGAACTTATAACAACCCAAAATATGGGACACAGCAAAGGAAGTCCTGAGAGGGAAGTTCATAGCAATACAGGCCTACCTAAAAAAGATAGAAACATTTCAAACAAACAACCCAACCCTACACCTACAAGAACTCAAGGAACAACAACAAAGACAGCCCAGAGCTAGTAGAAGGAAGGAAATAACCAAGAGCAGAGCAGAATTAAATGACATAGAGATGAAAAGCACATTTTTAAGGATCAATGAATCCAGGAGCTGGTTCTTTGAAAAGATAAATAAAATTGACAAGCCCTTAAGCAGGCTCATCAAGAAATAAAGAGAGAGGACCCAAATAAACACAATCAGAAATGAAAGATGAGAGATTACAACTGACACCCCAGAAATACAAAAGATTGTAAGAAATTACTATGAAGAACTGTATGCCAAGAAATTTGAAAACCTAGGTGAAATGAATAAATTTCTAGAAAAATATAATCTTCCAAAACTGAATGAAGTACCAGCAGAAAGCCTGAACAGACAAATAATAGCAGATGAAACTGAATCAGTAATCAAAACACTCCCAACACACAAAAGCCCTGGACCAGAAAGTTTCACAGGAGAATTCTACAAAATATTTAAGGAAGAGCTAACCCCTATCCTTCACAAACTATTTAAATAAATTCAAAATAATGGAAGACTCCCAAAGTCTTTTTATGAAGCCAGCATCATCCTAAACCCAAAACTAGATAAAGATACAACAAAGGAAGAAAACTTCAGGCCATTATTGCTGATGAACATAGATGCTAAAACCCTTAACAAAATATTGGCAAACCGCATCCAACAATACATTAAAAAGATTATACATCATGACCAAGTGGGACTCATCCCAGGGATGTAAGGATGGTTCAACATTTGTAAATCAGTAAATGTAATATATCACATAAACAAAAACAAAGACAAAAATCACATGATCATATCAATAGATGTGGAAAAAGTATTTGATAAGGTACAGCACCCATTTATGATAAAAACACTCACAAAGTGGGAATAGAGGAAGCATTCTTCAACATAATAAAAACCATATATGAGAGACCTACAGCCAACATCATACTCAATGGGAAAAATCTAAAAGCTTTTCCACTAAGATCAAGAACAAGACAAGGTTGTCCACTTTCACCACTTCTATTCAATATAGTATTGGACGTTTTAGCCACAGCAATCAGAGAAGAAAAGGAAATAAAAGGCATCCAAATTGGAAAGGAGAAAACAAAATTGAATTGTTTGCAGATGACATGATAGTGTGCACAGAATATCCTATAGACTCCACCCAAAAACTGCTCAACCTAATAAATGAATTCAGCAAAACAGCTGGATACAAAGTCAATATCCAGAAATCAAAGGCATTTTTGTATATCAACAATGAATCAGCAGAAGCAGAAATCAAGAAAAAAATCCCATTTGATATAGCAAAAGGCAAAATAAAGTACCTAGGAATAAACCAAACCAAAGAAGTAAGAGACCTGTATGCAGAAAACTACACAACACCAAAGAAAGAAATCAAGAAAGACAGAAACAAATGGAAACCTATGTCGTGTCATGGATCAGAAGAATTAACATCATCAAAATGTCCACACTACCCAAAGCAATTTACAAATTCAATGCAATACCTATTAAAGTACCAATGGCATATTTCACAGACATAGAACAAACACTTCAAAAGTTTATATGGAACCATAAATGACCCTGAATAGCTGCTGCAATTTTGAGAAAGAAGAACAAAGTAGGAGTGATCACAACCTGATACCAAACTGTATTACAAGGTCACTGTAATCGAAACATCCTGGTACTGGCATAAAAACAGACATGTCAACCAGTGGAACAGAACAGAGCACCCAGAAATAAACCCAAGTCTCTACAGTCAATTAATACTACAAAGGGGGCAGCAACATAAAGTGGCGTAAAAATGATCTCTTCAACAAATGATGGTGGGAGAACTGACAGCTACGTGCAAAAAAATGAAACTCGAGCACCAACTTACACCATACAAAAAAATAAATTCAAGGTAAACAAAAGACTTAAATATAAGCCATGACGCCATTAAAATCCTGGAGGAGAACAGAGGCAGGAAAATATCAGATATCTCACACAGCAACATTTTTACTGATATGTCCCCTAGAATAAGGGACATAAAGGAAAAAATAAACAAATGGGATCTCAACAAAATAAAAAGCTTCTGCATGGCCAAAGAAAACAGCATTAAAATAAAAAGAGACCCAACTATATGGGAAAACATATTTGCCAATGATACCTCAGACAAAGGTTTAATCTCCAAAATATATAAAGAACTTGCACGAATCTACTCTACAAAGACAAGCAATCCAATTAAAAAATGGGCAAAGGACTTGAATAGATGCTTCTCCAAAGAGGACACACAGAGGATCCAGAGACACATGAAAAGATGCTCAATATTGCTAGCTATGAGAGAGATGTAAATTAAAACCACAATGAGATACCACTTCACACCAGTCAGAGTGCGGCATCATAAACAAAGCAACAAACAAGTGTTGGAGAGGTTGTGGAGAAAAGGGAACACTAGCGCGCTGTTGGTGGGATTGCGGACTGGTACAACCACTGTGGAAAACAGTGTGGAATTTTCTCAGAAAACTAAAAATGGATTTGCCTTTTGACCTGACAATTCCACTGCTAGAATTATATCCTAAGAATCCTGAAACACCAATCCAAGAGAACCTATGCACCCCAATGTTCATAGCAGCACAATTTACAATAGCCAAGTGCTGGAAGCAACCTAGGTGTCCATCAGTAAATGAATGGATCAAAAACACACTACGATACATTTACACAATGGAATTCTATGCAGCAAAAAGAAAGAAGGAGCTCTTACCCTTTGCAACAGCATGGGTGGAAATGAAAAGCATTATGCTAAGCAAAATAAGCCAGGCTGTGAAAGACAAATACCACGTGATCTCACCTTTAACAGGAATCTAAACAACAAAATAATCAAACAAGCAAAATATAACCAAAGACACTGAAATAGAGAACAGGCTGACAGTATCCAGAGGGGAGGGAATTTCAGGGGAAAAAGGGAAGGGTTTACAGGGACAAGTATGAAAGACACATGGACAAAAACTAGGGGGCTGGAAATGGGAGGGAGGGGGAAGGGCTGGCTGGGTGGGCTGGGATGGGAGTAAAAGACAGAAGACTGTACTTGAACAACAATTTTTTTTTTTTAAATGTGGTCCTGGCTGGTGTAACTCAGTGGATTGAGGGCAGGCCTGTGAACCGAAGCATCGCTGATTTGATTCCCAGTCAGGGCACATGCCTGGGTTGCAGGCCATATTCCTAGTATGGGGTGTGCTAGAGGCAACCACACATTGATGTTTCACTTCCTCTCTCTCTCCCTGCCTTCCCCATCTCTCTAAAATAAATAAATAAAATCTTAATAAATAAATAAACAAATAAATAAGCAAAATAGAACCAGAGACTTGGAAATAAAGAACGGACTGACAGTGACCAGAAGGAAAGGGAATGGGGATAATAGGAGAAAAAGGGGAAGGGGCAAGGAAAGGAACATGCATAGAGGAGTCATGGGCCTAGACAAAGGATGGGGACTGACTGTCTCAGGTGGGGGGACAGGGCAGGGGAGATGAAAGGGGGAAAGGGTGGGACAACTGTAACTAAGCAATAAGTAAGTAAGTAAGTAAGTAAATAAATAAATAAATAAAATAACTTTTTTTACCCCAAAGTACCATAGGTTGAATTCTAATGTTGTAATATTTAAAGGTTTCTTATCTCTTTCTAAATTGGCATGTACTATGAAAATAGTGTATGTCTTAAAGGGGTCTGCAATATGACATCAAATCTTTCTACCTGACGGGTCTGTACTACTTATACACAACAAAGAAATACTGTTTGTGCATCTAACATAACCTGAAACATATAAGTATCTGAAGTACTTGAAATAATTGTTTGTGCATAGCAATATCAACTAAAAATTGGAAAAGTTCTAATTACCTGGTTCAAATTACTTAAAGTAATTTCCTGGTGATATTCTGAACCTTAAGTTTCGTAGTACAACGTGAAAGAAAGTAATTGTGCAATTAACAATTCATTTATTGCTCCTCATATAAAATAAAATTTGCTTTTACTACAAAATAATCTGTTTCTTGATGTAGGAGACCATTCTGCGTGGCGTGGGCCCAGCTCCCACTTGGAGATGCACAGGATCCACACCCATGGATAGGTTGTCCCTTTGGTAATCAGGCTTGCAATATGCCTAGGACACTTTGAATCTTGCTTTTTGCTAAAAAACACCCTCACCCGGATTTGTGGCAAACATTTACTGCAAAATAACTTCCTCAAATCCATGCTGAACCTTCCTAGGACCCCTGTAACCGGTCAGACCACTGTTGCCCTTTTCATTTGTAAATATCCCTCTTCTGTGATGTGATTAGTGGCATTGGCTCCTTTGTTGTCTGTAAAAGGTAACCACCTATAGAGAACCTTTGCATAGTAAATGAGGACCATCATGTGATATGTGGAGAAATCCAATAAAGGACTGTCATGGCAGAGTTCTCAGTTTTTGCTCCCCTTGAGAGAAAGAATATGCTGTCCCTTTTCCTCCACTGGACTAGGTAGTCCATGTGAATGTCTCATTTCACCCATAATGACACAGACACTGCAGGCCAGTGTCTGCATCATCTTCCAGTAGTTTAAAGTGCATACTAATAATATATGTGTATATCATCGGATAAAATGGCAGAATAATCTCCTTAGTAAAAAAATTATTGGACTAATGAAGTATAATTGCTCCTTTCTTTGTATAGATATGAAATTAACATATACAGCTTGACTATCAAAACTACTGGCTTAGGTTTTGAAAAAATATGTAATTTTATTTTATTTTGTTTATATAATAAAGTTGTTCATTCAAGTACCCATTAAGATAACAAAAAAGAAAGCCACATTGGGACCATATGTTTATAATATATATATCTAACTATTGACTAGTATTAATTAGAAATGCTTAAATATCAATAATTTTTTAAGAAAATACTTACAAGTTTAAATACATATCTTACAAAAGAGGAAAAGGAAATTTCTAATATACTTTAAAAATTGTTTTATCACCAACAGATAGCAGAGAAATACAAATCAAAACCACATTGACTTTCCACCACATACTTACAAGATGGAGTGCAATTTTTAAAGTTAATATTATTATTCCTTGACAGTCATATAAAGCAACTATAATAACAAATAATTCTGATGGCAATGTGAATTGATACAATTTTTGGGGGAAACTAGTTAGCCATATCTACCTACTAAAATTTTAACTGATTCTATGATTAAAAATCATTCCTATCAGAATAGATATAAGAATATTCCAAACAACACTCTTCATAGCAGCCTGAAGTAGAAACAACCCACGTCTCCATTAGCACTAGAATGAATCAATAACTTTATATAGTATATATTTATACATATGCACACATATATATTCACATAATTATAAATTTATATATTACATGTACATGTACAGATATATGGATATGTAATCTATAGGAATATATATACATAAACATATACAAGGTATGTCAGTTATTATATATTACTTGATATATAACTATAGAAATAGATACATGATCAGTGAATAACATACAGCAATGAGAATAAAAAAGGTAATGCTACATGCAAAACATTGATGAGTTTTAAAAAACATAATGTTGAGTGAAAAATCCAGAAAATACAATTTTACAAAGCAAATCTACAACAATGAATGTCATCATAGTATTGACCTTTGGGGTGTAGTGACTCTATGGAATAATAGGATAACTACAGGTATTAGAAATAGTCTATATCTTGAACTGGCTGCTAGTTAAAGATATTTGTTTAATTTGTGAAAATTTGAACTGTAATCATGATATAGTCAATAAAACATATACATTAAAATATTCCCATCACAGCTTTCTAAATTATAAGATTCCAGGACTTTTTATTTATTAGTGCTATTGTTATCATGACTAGTAGTATAAAAAAGTTTCCTACAGGTAATCTTACCGAACTCCACTGCCAAAAGAAAAAGAAAAAAGAAAAATAAGGCCTTGAAAGATTAGATGACTGGTACATACTGAGGCAGGACCAAGTCTAAGAGCCTAAACTCAAATCTAAGCCTCCTAGTTTCTGAGCTCATTCTATTTCATTAGGACATTTATTCATTCAACAATTTTTTTTTAATTTAATATACTTTCTTCTATTATTTACCAAAGTTCCTGTACTCCCCACCACACAATGTCAACTATCTAATGACAATTTATCAATCTATGATTAGAAATAAATAATATGGATCACATGTCTGTCAAATTGTCTTACTTCTTTTCTTTATTTACTGCATAAAAATAGATTATTGCAATAATACTTGATGGCCATATAATCTCAATATGGGGACATTTGAATCTCTACATATGCTAAGCTTCTTCCAGGTATTATTTATAATACTTGATATGTTACCCATTCTTTCCTGACAGTACATAACAGGAGCTTGAAACATTTAATTTAAGAATAATTTGTAATGAATCATGCTCTCACTTGACATGGGCCTTCATATATAAAGTAGTATTGTTATAAAATAGTATGGGGCACAAATTGTCAAAGACTTCCATTCTGGTTATTTAATGGTCATCCTCATACACATAGGGTACCTAGCTAACTGAAGTTTCCTTTGCCTTTTCTAGCAAAGAGATCACAAAGTATTCTGTGATTTTTGCATATACTTACTCTGTTATACACATACAGGAAATGGGATATTGTTGCTATGTTTAGGCTCTATAGAAACCTTAAGCAAATGGAATATAACTACGTTTGACATTTAAACTCAGTACTGATATCTCTGAGGGCTTCTGGATATAGTAACATGAGCAAACCAGTAAGATGGGAGCAGAGGACAAATGATAATTCCAAATGAGCTGTGTTAATTTATGTTGTGGATTGAATGTTTGTGTTCCCTCAACATTATGTTGAGAGCCTACCATTCACTGTGGTGGTATTAGGAGGTCAGAATTAGATGAGATGATGAGGGTGGAACCATCACGATGTAATTAGTTCCCTTGTAGGAAAAGACAAAAAAAGAGATTTTGCTTCTTCTCTCTGAAGGACTAGATGAGAAAATCACCATGTACAAACTAAGGAGAGACTGTCCACAGACACTAGATCTGCTGACCCCTTGATTTTGAATATCCCAGCTCCCATAACTGTGGAAAATATCTCTTTACTGTTTGAACTGCCCTGCCTGTGGTTATAGCAGCTGATCTGACAAAAAAAAAAAACAACAAAAAACAAAAAAAACCCAACTATCTCATCTGAAATAAATTCTATCAGCTTTTATTTCATAAATTGAACAGATCCTGAACATATTCACAACCTAAAAATATATTCCTTATTCAGGGTTTGTTGAACTTAATACAATTGATATCATTTCCTTTCTTCTTTTTAAACTATTTCCCCAATATTCTTATCCAATTAATACTTGGACATATGAGAACCCTTAAATAGTATGATTGACATTTACCACTGGCCCTGTAGTCATCTGAAACCTTCCATAGTTTTAGGAAATGGCCACTTGCATCCTAGGTGTGACAGGTAATGGAATAAGTTCTGGGTTGTTACTGAAACTGGGAGAAGGGTTGAAAACATATCACTACTCTATGTCCAGAGGAAGAGAATTACCTCCAGAGAAGTGCTCTTGTCAGCAATGAATCAAATAAAGGCTTTGCCTTGCTGAACTCAGAGGAAAAGACATTTTTAAAAATATTTCAGGGAAAAAGGGAGGGGATTATAGGAACAAGTATAAAGGACACATGGACAAAAACTAAGGGGGGTGGAAAGGGGAGGGAGGTGGGGAGCACTGGGGGGTGGTCTGGGATGGGAGTAAAAGACAGAAAACTGTACTGAAAAACAATTAAAATAAAATTAAAAAAATAAAAATAAAAATATCAACATTAACTTACTATTTGGTTGAATAAATAATAAAAACACTTGTCCCTTCCTCCTTAATTCTATTTTCAACAATGAGAACATAACCCAATTTACAGCTCTTTGGACTTGATATGGTGGTGAAATGCAGATGAATCCATGAAGTTAGAAAATAGCATTGCAAAACAAACTTCATTTTATAAGTCGATTCTGTCTGACACCGAAAGACATTTTGGAAGTAGTCTCTCTCTCTTTCTCTCTCTCAACTCTCTCTCACTTCCCTCTATCCCATTCTATTTAAGGCTTTGTGTAACTTTAAACTTTCCACCTCCTGAATTATATTGTGAGGTTTTAATTTAGTCCCTTACAGTTTGAGATCTCAGAAACAAAGCTGTTTTCAATAATTCCTCTGAAAACTCTGCTTGAATGAGAAACAAACACAAATATAAATATTCATTTATAGATAGACTATATCTAGTGATTGTTTAAAGTAAAAATTATATTTTATAA
>PVKM010043585.1:0-12478 GCA_004027735.1 Carollia perspicillata | reverse complement strand
AACTAAAATGAGAGGAAACTAAGTCAGGGCCAAGTCTGCAGGACCCCGGGGGACCCCCCACACCCCCCGAACCCCTGGACAGATGTACTGCAAGAAGAGCAGCCCAGAGAAAAGGAAGTTGTCTTTGGGAGATAATTCTTTCCTGCCCCTGAGCTTCTACGGTCTTCGGAAACTACACTTCGTAGAGGCAGCTCTTCAGAAAGGAAATGGGGAGGGAAGCAGCTGAGGGGAGGGCGGGAAGGATGCGGAAGCTGCAGCAGAAGATAAAGTGGCCGCCCAGCCCCCGCTCACTGCTGGGAGGCCGGGGGCTGCGTGTGAAGATGAAGTGGCGGCAAGACAGAGAGAAGACGGACTGTGGACAAGACCGACTTTTCTCCTCTGCTTCGACCACTCACGGTCGGTCACTCTCCCCCCTCAGAATGGGACAGGGATGCGTCCACAAGTGACAGACCACGAGGCACGGTGACGTCCCCCACCTGCAGCTGGAATCTAGACTAGCCCGTAAGGATGGGAGCTTCGGAGCGCTGGGCGGCTCCTCGCCCTGAGCTGCGCTGGCCCTGTGCTGCCTCAGGGGCACTCCACGCAGCCCTGCGCCCGGAGCCACCTCGGACGGGCTCCTAGCCCCTTGGGATTCACAGCACCGAGCCAGCCACCAGTCCACCTCGTGTGGAGGTATCAGGCAGCGGCTGTGGGGGCACCAGGTGCCTTCCATGTGAACACCCTTCCTCTGGGTCCCATTTCTGACCCTAGGACTTGGCAGGGCCTTGTTAAAACTTTGAAGTGTCGTGCCCTGGCCAGTGCGGCTCAGTTGGCTGGGTGTCATCCTGCAAACCAAAAGGTCGCCGGTTTGAATCCTGGTCAGGACACACACCTGGGTTGCGGGTTCGGTCCCTAGTTGGGGTGCATGCAAGAGGCAACTGATTATTGCTCCTATCTCACTCGATGTTTCTCTCTCTTTTTCTCCCTCCCTTCCCCTCTCTCTAGAATTAATAATCAGACTCGGAAGTCATGTTCAGGTGCTCCCAGTGGACTTTTTCCCACATGGCTTCACAGAGTGCCCCTGCCCAGGAACACAATGCAAGGGCCTCCCCTCCCCGCCGTCCTTACCTGAGGGAGGCCAGCGCCCACCACTGCGCCGCTGTGGATCATGGGGCCTTCCTTCCCCACGAAGAGCCCTGGGACGGGGGAGAGGGGAGGCTGTCAGTCAGCACTGAACCCGCTCCAGCTCAGGGGGGTTGGTGACTTTGCAACAGAGATGACTGTGTGACGTTCTAGCAGAAGGAGTGAGTCAAACTCCCATCAGGTGAGAGGAAATACTCTTCATTTAAAATCTGAACCGGGCGTCAGCGCACTACATCCTGCAGGCCAAATAGGACCGCCGGGCTGGCTTTTTGTATAGCTGGAGAGCGAGGGGTAAGTTTTACATTCTTATCTGGATATGCTTTAAATGGTTCTGTGTTGGGGACCACTTGTGTGGCATCGGAGACTGCCGCCCCCCATGAGCAAGGCCTTGAGAGAGGCCCGTGAGCCTCAACTGGAACGCCGGGAATGCTGGAGGCAGGCACGACTGACCCTGGCACCCAGGGTTCCTGCGGGAAATCTGGCCTAAAGAATACACTGTACCCATTGAAGCCTGCTTTACTTTTATGGCTCTGTCGATATACACTGGATGTTTAAGTTCAAGGCATAAGGGGTGAACTCCTTATCTCATGAAACACATCTCGAAGACCATCTGGCGTCAGCATGACTAACAGACCCTGACCTGAGGCAGACCTCTGTGTTCCTTCAACTGTTATCTACAGATGATACCTGTTTGTATGACTACAGGTTTTTGACATTGACTGATAAGCTCTGCATGTATACACCTACACATACTATTCCCAATAAAAGCCATTTCAGAGAAGGGTGGAGGCGTTCCCCACTAGTGGGAATCGCCACGCCCTTTCCCGAGGGAATACCAGATTGTGTCCGGGACGACTTATTTCTCATGCTCAGCAGCCAACAGAGTTCCATGGGACAGGGCATCCCACACCTTGGCGCCCCAACAGTGACCCTGGACTTGGGACCTGCATTGGCCAAGAGGCTACGAGCCATCGCCAGAGAAGGCACACCTCGACAGACGGGACTCGGGGCTTTCATCCCCCAGTAAGGGTTATGCCGCCCGTGTGTCTAAGGTGAGGGAAAGGGGAGTTTCAGGGCCACCTCCTGTGCCTGTTCGAACTGTGCCAGTGCCTCTTCTCGTCCCTCCGCCTCCAGGTATTCCAGGAAATCGCCATCAGCTGACACCCATCCCCAGCAATCAGCCAGAGAGGTTCACAGAACCAGATAAGTGGAGCCAGGGTGGGGAAAGACAAAACCAAAAGTAAAACTATCCCCGCCCCTGATAGGGGCTCGGGACTTTCCAAGGAGCAGTCGTGTTTTCGACGCCTCAGCAGCTCTCCAGGCTGCGGGACGTCACTCATTACAGACAGTAAAGGGCTACTGCGCGTGGTCCCCAGACACGGGCTCTTCAGATTCGGAAGTGTGGGGGGAAGTGGGGCAGAAATTAAATGGTATCAGGAGGACGGGAGCCCTATAGGATATCAGAATGCATTACCCTGGAGCCTAGTTAGAGTGGCTCTCGCCTCTATTCATCCTAGAAACCCTGCTATTCAGTAAAGCTCAGACACGATAGAGGGAACACAGGGGAACACACAGGTGGTGGTGGGCGTGGCTGCTGAGCCTATTAATAAACACCCACCGGCACAAATGCAGGAGAAGGCGCCCTCCCCAGCCCTCCCTCGGTCCCACTCCAGGGTAACTCGCTGGAGGAGCCGCCTGCTCCCCCTCCTCCTCCTTGGATTCACCTCCGGCCAGTGGCCAGACCACCACCACCACGCAGCCATGTCTCCCAGAGGCGGCGCAGGCCAGAGACCGGAAAGATCTGTCTGCTTTCCCTACTGTCACTAAGCAGCACAGACAGCACATCAGGAGGGGTAATTCCGGCTGGGACATCCCTGAGGTAGGGGACAGCAGCCCCCCGGGTTTTCTCCAGACTCCTGAGCAGAGCAAAAGGGGGAAAGATCACTCTAAGGATGGAACAAACTGCTTCTCAGGTCACTCCCAGGGAATAAATAGGCCACTGTTTAAGCCCTCAACTCCCCACTCAGGTTGAATTCCTAAGAGGAGAGAGATCTTTCTACTCTCTTTCCGACATCTAACAGAGATGGGAAGGGGGCTATCAAAGAAACAAGTTTGCTTTCGACTGCTCCGGCAGCTGCTCCAAGGAGCTGGCTGCAGGTCAAGGACCACACTTAATCAGTCTTCTGCAAAAGCTGAAACACTGCTCTCGGTTCCCAGACGAGGGACCAGACAAGATCCCCGCTAGAGGGAATCGTCACCCACTTTCCCTCGGGAACAGCAAGATTGTGTCTGGGACGACTTATTCTCATCCTCTGCGGCTGGTAGAGCTCTGTGGGATGGGGAATCCCACAGTTATGCGTGTTTAAGTTCCTAAATAATATTTTCCATTTTGCCTCTTGGCCCACAAAGCCTCAAATATTGATCACCTGGCTGTTTGCATAAAAAGCTGGCTGACTCTGCTGAAAGCCAGCTCCATAGACCAACCAGGTGGTTGCTCTACTGCAAACCGAAGGGCACCTTCCCAGCAGTGTCTGCATGGAGAAGAGCGAGCCATCAGCGGGAGGCGCAGAGACCTGTTTGTGGGCGGGCCCCCCAACCCAAATCTGCTTCATTCACATACATAATGCTTCTTGCCGTCCATCCCCCCGCTCCCCTCAAAGACTTGCAGGTAAAGTCAGAGAGACCCTCCTTACCTCCAGCCACACTGAACAGCACTCCGAAGGCTTTGCAGAGCAGGGTCCGGAGACGCACAATTCCGGGCACCTTCACGCCATTCAGGTAGCATTTGATCTCGGGGATCCCAGAGCCTGCTGCCACTGGCTGGCGGGAGAGTAGACATACCCATGCACCCAAATCCATCAGCTCCGGCCCACCCTCACCAAATGCGAGAGGGACACCCGACTCCCCCCTTAGCACCAGCATCACCTAGAGGGCCTGGGAAGACACAGATGCCTGGCCCCACCCCCGGCTTCTGACCCCAGGGGTCTGAGGGGGAATGGGAGGATGTGCATTTCTAACAAGTTCCCGGTGACTTGGCAGGCATCACCAGGGGAGCCTTTCAACCATACACGCTACTGGAGACACCTCGCTTCTGGAAACTCTGATTTCATTCCTTTGAGCTGGGGCCCGGGCCCCAGTTGTTTCCGCAGCTCCCCAGGGGACCCTGAAGTGCTTCCCAAGGTGGAGAACCACCCTCCTGATCTAGACGTTTCCTCTTCCATCTCCCCAGAGGCCACGCGCCTCTCCTCTCGGAAACATTTCTGAGTGAGTGAGCGGCCACTTTCCACAGGACTCTGTGCTCCACGTGCAGTTCAGGTCTCCGACCTTCCAGCATCGGTGACAGACAGAAGGTGTGCAGGGCCCAAAACCTCGACCGCAGAACGGCAGCACCCACACCCCTCACCTCGATGAGGACGAGCAGGCTCCCCAAGAAGACAGAGACCAAGTTGAAGCCCAAGAGTTCCAGGAGGGACAGGGCGAGGCACCCTTTCTGGCTGCATTCTTCCACCGCTACAGAAGGCGGGTTAAGGAGACCGTGCCCGCCAACGAGGGCTTCCCTGCGAACACTGACGGGCGCCGCGTTTCTTCTGGAGCACGTTTACTGCTCCCGCTCCCGGTCTCCACGTCTCCACGTCCAAACAATAAAAACTAGAAACCGTTTTAACTATGGAATGCTTCAAATACTACAAAAAGGACCCATCGCCTGTACCCTCCTAGCCCTGGCTTTACTAAATCTCAGTGTGGTACCCTATTTGCTCCAGGTGTTTTTAAATTTATTTTATTTTTTATTTATTTGTTCTTTTTAAAGATTTTATTTATATATCCTTAGAGACAGGGGAAGGAAGGGAGAAAGCGAGAAACATCAGTGTGCAAGGACACATTGACTGGTTGCCTCTCTCATGCCCCCAACAGGGGACCCTGCCTGCAACCCAGGCACGTGTCCTGACTGGGAACTGAGCCCACGATCTTTTGGTTTGCAGGCTGGAGCTCAATCCACTGAGCCACACCAGCCAGGGCTATTTTTTCAAAGATAAAACATTAAGCCCTGGCTGGTGTGGCTCAATGGATTGAGCACAGGCCTGCAAACCAAAGGATCACAGTTCAATTCCCAGTCAGGGCACATGCCTGGGTTGCAGGCCAGTTCCCAGCAGGCGACACACAAGAGGCAACCATACACTGATATTTCTCTCCCTAACCCTTCCTCTCTAAAGATAAATAAATAAAATCTAAACAAAGAAGATAAAACATTAAGAGCCATTAAAAAAACAACAACAACAAAAAGAAAACCTTGCCCTGACCAGAATGGCTCACTTGGTTGGGCATCATTCCACAAAGTCAAGAATTGCTGGTTCGATTCCTGATCCAGGCACATGCCTGGGCCCAGTCCCCTGTTGGGGTGCAGATGAGGGGCAACTGACCAATGTTTCTCTCACATATTGTTTCTCTCCCTCTTTCTCTCTCCCTTCCCCTCTCTCTAAAAATAAAATTTTAAAACACAGTTAAAAGAAAACAACATTTACGTTTCTGTCCTCTCTCCTTGGGAGAAACCAACAATGTGAAATTGCTGTGTATCTTTCCCACTGTGACGCATCTTAGAAACAGAGCCTCTTGAAAGCGGAGTCAGAGCCGCCAACCCAGAGGACCAGCCTTGCCCATCTCGCTCCTCAAACCTTCGGGACGTCGGAACTGGGCACATTAATCTCCAGACTGCGACCACAGCAGCAGCAGCAGCTTTCACACGGTGCGCGAACACCAGAACACGGCAGACATCACGACTAACGTCAGCCTCACTCATGTTGGCTTACCCGCACCTACAGGGAGTCCTTCCTCAGCTCACTGACCCCAGGTTTCTTCCCCCACTCATGCAACTGCTCCCCTCTCCCGCCTCATTAATAGCCCCCGCCTTCACCTCCTAATCGCAGCACGGTTTGTGCTCCGCCCGAACCAGGGCGTCCCAAAAGGCTAGTCTTTGAATCTGGAATGAGCGCTTGTTGCGTCCGGCCTTTTAGTTGTAGATTAGCACTTGTGTATTTTCAGAGGTATCCGTATCGTTCCACATGTTTCTACAACTAAAATAATGGCATTATATTTTAGGCCCGTATTCCAACTTTCTTTTTCTTAGTCAATGCTACGTTTTGGGGAATTAGCTATGTCCATATACATAGTTCTGCTTCGTTCATTTTAACTTCTGCACAAAACTGTATTATCTGAACATCCCATAATTTTTCCATTTTCCCACTTGGTGTGATTCCAACTTTTGGCAATCACAAACCTGCAATAAATATCCTCGTGTGTGTCTCAGGTCCACAGCGGGGGAGGAACTCGTGAGTCCTGGGAAGGTGCCACTTTAAATGTCCACCCCCTGATCAGCGCTGAGGAGGGCACTTTTCCGTCGGGTTATTTATCGGCCATTCAGTTTCCCTGTGCTCAGCACCGCCTGTTCACACCCCTCACTAGTTCTTGTACGGCGCTGTTTGGGCTTTGCTTCTTAGAGCTGCAGTTCTCCCCGTGTTCTAGATACGAATGATCTGTCCCTTAAATGCATAGTGAGTAACTTCCCTGAGGCTGTGGACTTCTTACTCACTTTGTTGATATTGTTTTGGGGTTTGTCTGTATCAGTAGAATATTTCCTTTGACGTGGTCACATTTTTTAATCTTTTCCTTTTCACTGTGTGCCTTCTGGGATTTTAGAAATGATTCCCTACTCTTGACATCATATAGTGTCTTAAAGGTTTTGTTTTGCCCGTTTACATTTTCAATCCACCTGGAATGAATTTCTAGTATAGAGTAGGAGTTTAATTGCCTCTTTTTCCAGATGGAGAACCAACGTTCCAGCATCTTTTATTAAACGGTCCATCTTACCCTCACCGAGTGACCGCACTAACTCCGTCACTCACTGCCCTTCCCCGCCAGGCTGGCCGCTGCTTCTCCATTACTCCCCGTGTCTAACCAGGCGCCCGTGCAACTGTTTCAATTACTGTCTCCTGAATTAAGTAAGTCTTGACACCTGGTAGGGCAAATCTCCCTGCTTGTTGCCCAAAACTGAACAGGACAGTAAAGAAGTCAGGAAAATTCCTGGGCAAGTGGAATGCAGAAACTGAGATTCAAACATCAAACAAGGCCAAATAGTTTGAGCGACTTACAGCCAGCTGGTGAATGGGAGACCTCATCTCGCCCAACTGAGGGCAAGGGAGCAAAAATGGTTTACACCTCTCCTCCCTAACCAGAGAACACGTAGCCTTCCTGGCCATAAACCACAGGCCTCTGGGGAAGAAAGGAATGCTGATGCAAATGGGGAGGAGGGGAGCCAGCTGGGGAAGAGGCTGCGCAGCCCCCCTAGCTCCCAGGAGAAACAGCGCTCCTGTCAGCACCCGCCTGCCCCACCCCTGGGAACTGCCCCCTCCCAACCCCCACATTTCCCCCTATATAAACTTGCTTCTGAGAGCTCCAGGGAAGGTGGATGTTCTCGGCTTCTCAGACTGTGGCCTCTGACATTAACGACAACGCAACTATAATCCGAGCTGGCTCTGCTTTCTGGCTGGGCGGCGACAGGGAGCACGACCCCCGGACTCAGTGGCCCTCTAGTTCCAGAAATATCTCAACTACTTTTGGCACTTTGCTTCTCCACACAAATTTAGGGAGCTAATTTTCAAATTCCATGAAAAATTCTATTGGCACTCTCGTTGGCACTACATTGAATTTACAGATTGGGCAAAGTAGGCATCCTGGTGGTTCGAGTCTTACTAACCACAAATATGAGTATCTACCTTATCAAAGTGTTCTTTTTGTGTCCTTCGATGATACTTAAGAACTTTACAGCTGAAAATGGGTAATAAATAGCTCTTCACAGATCATGTCTACTGTTCAACTCATCTCTAAACAAGAAAGCAAAACCAGAAACTGCTGACGTCCAGAACACCAAGGCCAATGCGAAGGATACATGTCTGCACCACTCCAAACTTGAGCTGGGTGAAGAGGCGCACAAAGAAATCCACGAAGAGACCCACCTGTGAAGAGCAAGGGAGCCGTCAGCCATGCAGCTCTTCCCGGGGCGGTGCAGGCGCTGCCCTCAGAGGCCCAGGCCTGCCCTGCTGCGTTTGCAGCCCTGGGCACGTACAGCTGCTGGGCACGCACAGCTGGGTTACCGACCAGCGATGGGCGAACTGGCTTTCCTTAGTCACCCTGGCTCTCCAGAAGGCCCCACTCCAGCCTGGCCCAACTGCCCGCCAAAGAACAAAAGCACGAGGTCCAGCTGAGAGATGGAGAATAAAACAAAGAAGGAAAAGGGTGCAGAAGAAGATGGGAGGCGGGGGAGGATGACTGTGTCTTCAGGGATGCTCAGCAGGATGGGCACAGAGCTTAGATGGCTCTGAGTGCCAGCATGCCCTTAGACGTTTGTCGATTCTGCATGTTGGTTATTGCTGCAGAACTCACAAACAGTGTGAGTTCTATCACTATTACCGCTTTAAATATAAGTCACTATTTTGACTTATTCCTGCCTTATCTGGTCAATGGTTATCCTGGCAAATAAGAAAAAAACACTCATGTTCCCCTATTCTGCTCTCCTAAGTCCCTACTTAAAGGAGAACTGGACAGACTTCTGGTTTTGGAGATTCAGGATCAAAGGCTTGAGGCCTTGAACTCCCGACTTCCCTCAAGCCAATGCTGGAGGCTCTTAAATGTCAAAGTAATAAGTGGTGACAAGTCAAAGGCCAAGAGAGCCAGTAGCAAGAGACACCTTTCGGAGGCAGGCCTTCCTTCCCATACCATGAGGGTGCCAGGTAAAGTCGCTAGCATTGACTAAATGGCAGTCCAAAGGAGTCTGATGTGACAGTGGCAGGAAGGCCAACGAGTAGATGGCTAATGGCTAGGCTTAGTACAGGGACATCTGCAATCAGAACCACATACAGCGAAGCCGACACTCTGAAATTTCAGTAAAACAACGAAATCAGCCCAACTTGCCCCATGCTGGTATCCGTGAAAATGCTCCCAGAGAGACCTCTGAACGCCACTGGTCTGGACCAGGAAGGTGTTCCCCGATGTCTGAACTTACTGTAGTGAAAATCCGGCAGGTGCCATGAAGCAAAACCTGTGGCCGGCCCTTGGGGCTACGTTCTACTGGACGTGTGTTTACATTTCACGAGTATGTCATGCAGACTTAAGTGTGAGACTGTGGTCAATTCTGGAGAAAGGGAACGAACAGACTGCTGCTTAGGAATGTGTGTGAGCCCTACTGTGGGCTGAAAGCTTGTGTTCACCGCCACCCCAAATCCTTGTTGAAATTCTAACCTCAATATGATGGCAGTTGGAGGAGGGGCCTTCGGGAAGTGACAAGGTCACGAGGGTGAAGTCCTCATGAATGGGGTTAGTGCCCTCAGAAGGAGACCCCAGGAGGGAAAGGGAATTAGGGGAGGGGGAAATAGGTGAAGGGGGTTAATTGTGTGGTGACAGATGGCAATTACACTCACAGTAACGAACACTACGTAGTACATACGAATACTGAATTATAACGTAGTGTGCCTAACATACATATGCTATACCAATTTGACCAGGATTAAAAAGAGGGAGACCCCAGAGAGCTCTCTGGCTCCCTTCTGCCATGTGAGGACAGAGTGAAAAGGTGGCCATCTACGCACCAGGAGGCAGGCCCTCACCACACACTGACTGCTGGCCCTGAAACTCGAACTCCCAGCCTCCGGGACTGTGAGAAATGGATGTCTGTTGTTTAAGCCACCCAGTCGGTGCGATTTCTGTCACAGAAGCCCAAACGGGCTAAGACAATCCCCTGTTCAAACACCGTGCTGATGGAAAATCAGACAGGATGGGTGTCATTCTGACTGACTACTGACTTCTCCAGCTTCTCTTCTCCAGGTTTAACCACGCTTAAGTCAGCAGTTACAGTCCCAGATCTTGCGCTACTACAGTCTTGGGTGACGTTTCATAATCTTTCATTCTGGGTGATTCATCTGTGAATGTGCTGACCCCAGAACCCCGAGCATTCAGGTGTATTCCTTTGCCCACGACTGCCAGCTCTACCTTCTAGAAAAAAAATCAGCAATGTGCAGGCAAGAAGTCCAGGTCGGCATAAAAAATTCCCTGAGATCGACAGTGTCCTGTTAACCGGCACGCTGTCCTATAGGCAAGGGCATGAAGCTCACAGTTTCAGTCTTACTGCTTTGCTCTTTCCCTACAGAGTGACCTTGACTTCCACCGAGTACTATCCCTCCCAAGTTATCTACCTGATAAGACCATCCCTTACGTAAGGGACAGGGCTTGCCCAAACCTTTGAGTGCTTTACAGAACACCAGAGTTGTCTGACTCACTTTCATTTCATAAAGGGAAAGCAAAAGTATGAAAAACAGGTTACTAATTTTTTTTTAAAAAGTAGCCCTGGCTGGTGTAGCTCAGTGGATTGAGCGCGGGTTGTGAACCAAAGGGTCACTGGTTCAATTCCCAGTCAGGGCACATGTCTGGGTTGCGGGCCGGGTCCCCAGTGGGGGGGTTTATGAGAGGTGGCCACACAATGATGTTTCTCTCCCTCTCTTTGTCCCTCCCTTCCCCTGTCTCTAAAAATAAATAAATAAAAACCTTTAAAAAATAAAAAAGGAAAAAAGACAAGGCAGGTCCACAGCTCATTCATCAGGCCCAAGCTCGACCTTGACCCCACCCCTCACGCTCCCTCCCACGCCCCACCTGCTCACCAGACCAGTGCAGACTCCAATGGCAAACACCACCATCCACTTCACCGCCTCGTGCCTACGACTTTTCTGTGCACACAGGAAAAGAATGAGTCAGTTTGTTACCGGGTTCTGCTGGCGGCAGGAAAGGCGCACACTTTGGCCAACCAGTTTTAGAGTAAGTTTCACACGGGCAGCAAAGATGGTGAGGGCGGCAATGTCCCAGAGGGCGCTCTACAGTGAGAGGATGGTGGACTCTAACAGGCTGGGCCAGCGGGTGCTCTGGCTGGCGGGACGGAGGGCTAAGGAATAAATGCCAGCACCCCATGACAGAGGTTAAAAGGGCAAAGGGACAAAGGTGAAGGGGCTGTCGTAAGACCCACTCAGTCCCAAGAGATCGGTAAGAGGCCCACCTTATTATCCAAGGTCTCCAAAACTTCCAGGTAAGGGTCATTGATGCAGCGGTCATAATCCAAACTCTGAAAGAGGGCATGGGGGGGAAGTCACCGTACAGTGTGACAGGATCCCATTTTGAGGCAACAGAATGAAGGTCATTTGTGCGACAGCGTACATAAAGCAGAAGCATCTGGGAACACGGTGAGAGCGGTCATCGCTGAGGTGGTATTTTAGGGAGTGTTCACATCAGGGTGTTGTTTGGAATTTTCACAGCAAGCATGGTACGTTTTTTACATTACAAAATACTATTTTTTTCTGATTACACAACAAAAGGCCACAGTAAAAAATTCTGCTGGGAAACTAGACTCACCCATGAGTGATTAAATATACATATTTTAATGAAATGAGTGACATCCCATTCTGGGAATAGGAAAAGAAAATGTTGAAAGGTATGAATGTCCCTCATACCAAATATTTGTAGAAATGACTGGCCAATTAATTATTTGCTTGGTGGCTCTGTCTAACAATGCTATGAGTCCACAGGCAGTGGAAAGGTGTTCAGATGTCCTGAACAGGTGAATCCAGAGACAGAAAGCAGACCAGTGGTGGCCTAGGGTCAGCGACTAGGGGGATGGGCAGTGACTCTGCTCAAGGGACAGGGAGGTGACGGAATGTTCTGAAACGGATTTGGTGAGGATTGCACTACACTGAACATACCACTGAATAGTATGCTGTAAAGGGGTAAGTTGTGTAGTGTATGAATTACATCCTGACCCAACCCTCAATACAGCTGTTCACACGGCAGTCAGAAACAAATGCAATGCCAGAACACCAATCTTCTTTCTCTTTTTAATAAATCACTTGGGAGCCTAGCACTGTAAATACATACCAGTGAACTATACGAGCTGTTATTAAAATCAGACAGTTACTTCTCCTTTGCCACGACTAACTTCCTTTTATTTCTGCTGTATATGTTGCTCTTTGGTTCAGGAGACTAACAACTTTTTAGAAAGTTTTTTTACAGGCGTCCAGTAGGGCTGCTTCTTGTGGTTATAAGCAAAACAGTACCTGCCCATGGAGGCAAGTGGGGGCTGAGACTGAGCCCAAATTCAACCAGCAGGGCACCCAGTGCTCTCCCCAGAAGCATCTCCAGTGGGAGTTGACCTGGGAATGTTGTTACCGCCCAGAGAGGTGGGCCTTTTTTTTATTCTAAGTCCTCTGCTCTGAGGGGTGCCTTTTTCTAATTCAAAAGAGCTTGTGACCTGCAAGAAAACAGTACTGTT
>PVKM010043584.1:0-12525 GCA_004027735.1 Carollia perspicillata | reverse complement strand
ACAACTCTACTTGAACAACAATACAAAAATTGAAAAGTTAAATAAAAATTTTTTAAAAAGTGCCAGAGGTGGGGACAAGAGAGGGAAGATGTGATCAGGGACTGTGGTCTTGTCAGGCACTGCCACAGATGGGGCAAAGAGGCAGGCACCTCAGAGACGTGGAGCACGCCAGCACCAGCCGCAGTGCAGCAGGAGTAGGCGACCAAGTCCTGAGCCTTGGAAGAGTCCACTGATGTTCCGAGTTGCCATTTGGAAATGAGTCGCAGACTAGCAGCTTTATAAGCTTCTACTTCCCCAAAGGCAAGGAACTGGAAGAGCCCTAACAATACTCAATGACCCTTAAATAATGCCACTAGCAGCCACCACTGATGTCTAAACAAAGAGTCATTTGTCTTTTTCCTCTCTTTTCTTCCTTCTCAACACCAGGGAAACCTCCATCAGAAGGAACAGGAAAAGTTCACAGGAGAAGAGCCTATGACCTCTTCCTCCTCCTCCTCCTACTGCTTAGACTCACCATTTTGCCTGCTTATGGAGAGAGAAGGGCCCTGTGCATCCAGGAAGTGATCACAGATTTAATGTTAACAGGATGAAGTTTTCAAAACTGGAATAACTTTCTAATAGTGCAAGCCACTAATCTGGCATAGGCCTGGATGGTGGTATCAGTGAGGGAGGTGTCTGGGCAGCAGAAAGTGGGTTCCTCACTAGGTGAGTGTCTCTTCTGGTCTAGTTGCTTTTGCTTCCCCTCACTACTGTCGTTTAACAGAGGTTGTTTACTATTCTGTCTTTTTTTTTCTATCCTCTTTATACTTTTAGATATGTTTCTGTATTAAACCCTTATCAAATAATCCTAATCTGAGTGTTGCCATTTGTTTTTTGCCTTGGTTTATAGAGTTGACATCTTTGATTTGCTCGTGACTGGAATATAAATGCTTCTAGAATTTTCCCAATGCTCACAGGTTTTGGTGAAACAATCAGTTGTTTGAGGGGAAGGGCACAGTTTAAAATATAGACACTCACTACTTTTATCACTATAGATTTCAGAAAGGAGAACATGCTTAAGGAGGCTCTTAAGAATTGAGTTAGAATTCATGTTTTCAACAAAGGATGCAGAAGAAATAGCCTGGGCACACGTGTGGATGCATAAAACAGAATACTGAAAACTGCAAGTAGTTCAGTGTGGACGGAGCACGGATGAGGGAGTAGCAAAGAGAAAACCTGAGAGAAAATGATGGTGCCTTGAATACCATTTAAAAATCTCTAGGCATTATCCTTGTTTGTGCTGCTGAGAAGTCTCTTAAGTTTTTGGCAATGAGTGGCATAGTCAGATTTAGTTTTAGAAAAAAATATTCTTTCATTTGTATAAAATATGGACCACTCTCATCACTCCATTCTGTTCCAGGAAGCCTACTATTTGCATCTCATTATACTGTGAATCAAGTCCTGAAATCCAGCCCTTCACGAGGATGCTTCTGATTACCTTTGACCTCATCTGCACTGCTGGTCCATGCTGTTATCTGCAGCCCGATTCTTCAAAACTTATTTCATATTTTCATTGAGACAAACCACACATTTGGGAGATTCTTTGTCCATTAGCCTATGAAGCCTTGCCCAAATACCTTTCATTGTACAAAATTCCATAAATAATCTGCAATTATGTTCTTGATTCCCTCAGTACTACTCAATGTAGGACAAAAACCCTGGCAATGGAATCCAACTGCTCTGATTATGAATATGGTCTCAGTCACTTTTTAAGAGATAATTAAAACTCTGAACTTTCATTTCTTTATTGTTATAGCACCTACCTGGTAGCATTGTGCCAAGAATAAAAATAGATACTTTTTAAAAGTGTAGAATATTTCATACCTCCTTATATAACAGCTGTTAATAAAGCATATATAATAGCTGTCTAGCAAATGTATCCATTTTATTATATTAATTAAATTATTAATAACAGAATGTTTCAAAGTTATTAAATCCCTTCAACATTCATGCATAATGCCAACATAGAAAAAGTGTTTAAAAATCCATGGATATTATGGTTATCTAGATCAAAGACTGGGGTTAGAAAACCCTGGAGTGACTGGAGTTTTTCCTAACGAATTCAAAATTCCTACTTTCTTCCCCAAGACTTTCTGAGTCCAGTAGAATAGTGATGGCAGATTTTTAGAGCTCTCAACTATTTAAAAGGAAAAACTGCTCCCCTCTCTTAAAACCTTTCCATTAACCAAGAATCTGGTAAAATGACTTTTCTTGCTTAATAAAGGTCTCTGTTTATTTGTTTCATTATTTCTAAAATCATGGTTTATGAGACAAGGCCACTCAGCATCCCTGAAAATGCATCCAGTTTGCATAATTGCCTCTGGTGTTCTACTAAGATTCAGAAACTGCTTAGTGCCTGGGTTTGTAGTTTAAACTTTCACGGGTGATCTGAATGTATTACTACAAGCACCGATGTAGCAATAGCTGGTTTCTGCTAGTGTAAACATCAAAACATGATGGTCAAGCCAGTTCTTTATATACTTTTAAATGAGAAAAGCCTCCCAGCAAAGCACTCACCAGCTGTCATTTCTTCAGCTGAGTTTCTAATCACTAAGGTAATTTAAAGGCTTTAGCTATGTTGTTTTAGAATTTGAGAGATTTCTATGGTAGAAAATATGGCATTCTAATTGGGAAAATATGTGAGTTACTGTTTGTTGTCAGTTATGGAGAAAAAAGTCTTACGTTGTTTTAAACAACTAACTGCTAAAGGAATGTGCCTAAAACCTTTTAAAAGGTCCTCTCTAAATGCACACATACACGTTTTCTTTCCCCTTTCACAAAATGCTTGTTTGGAGTCTTCCACTTCTACATCCTGTGTGTGTTTTCTAAAGAGATATGAACAGTTGCACTGGGAAGAAAAGAAAACATTAAAAATTGTGCTGATGTGCTCAGCAGTGTCTGAACACTTTGGTGAAACCTGCTGAGTGGAAACATTTCCTAGACTCTCAAACGCACATCTTCTTTTCCAACACAAAATGTGAAATTCACTGCCCAATCAAGTCAAACGCAGTCTCGAGACCTGACTGCTTAGTGTGGCATACCCTAAAAACGTGGAATTAGGAAAATAATAGAGTAGAAACAACTAGTTTTAAAGGGTTTATCATTATTGCCCTTACTGCTTAATAGCCATGCTATTCATAATTATCTCTTTAGAGAATGCCAGGCTTGTGCTCTCATGGCTTGGAGTTCATACCTCTCCCCAGCACCAAGCTATGCCTTATTTTGCAGTTAATTATACAGATTGTTTCTTCCTAACTACATTCCATAAAAGCAGGAAACCTCTCTTAATATCAGTAATCCACACTTATCACTAATTCATACAATAAACTTGTAATATTCTTTTGACATATATTGAATGCCCAATTTATATTTATTGATTGATTATATATGCAGGCAGTCCTCATTTGCATGGTGTTATTATGCCTGGATTCCAGTTCCCGCAGTTTAGTTCAATAATGCCTGCCTCCCAGTCAGATGTTCAAATGTCAGTCATCATGGTACATTAAATGTCTATCATCACAAAAAGTAAATACTTTGCTGCTAGTATTTTAGTCCAGAAATCACTATATAGATGACAGAGATGCATCATCAGTCACCAATCATATCACTTCTTTCAAAGTCTGTTGGTGATTGGTCACTGTGCATCTGTTCAGTTCAAATACAACAGAGGATAAGACGGAAAGACAGACAAGACATTGGAGAGACAGAAAGACATTCTCATCAAAAACACCACCCCAGCATAGCACCCACAATGAGGGAGCTCCAGAAAAAAATCACCCCAAACCACCAAACAGAAAAATAAGCAAACAAACAAACCCCCAGAACTTCCTACTTCCTGAGGAGCAAAGCATCCCTTACCTCAGATACCCCAAATCTTTGGGACTGCACCAGAAAGACAAGTCCCCCAAATGCCTGACCCCGAAGACCAACAGGCCAATGGAACTTAGATCCAGGAGAACCATAGGACTGTAGAAAACAGAGGTTCTCTTCTTCAAGGGCTCACACAGAGACTCATCTACCTGGGACTCAGCACAAAAGCAACAGTTTGAAAAGAATCTAGATTATATGTGAAAAAGATTTATCTGTTAACCTTAAAGCTTCTTCCAGAAGGGCAAAGTCTTTTGAAGCTCTTTCCAGGGATGTAGGTGCTGGCAGGAGTCATTTCTAGCAAGTAGCCCTACTTCAAGGAACTCTACAGGGACAGTGGGAATTCTCTAGGGTCCCAGGGGGAGGTGAGCAACATTGTTTACATCTTCTTCCACCTCCATAGACTGGGTGGGGGCTCTATCCAGGTGCTCTGGCCTACCTGTAGGGCTACTGCAGTATGTTTCTGGACACATGCCTGAGCCAATTTTGACCTGAACAAAGGGAACAGGCAGGATCAACAGGGCATTGATTACTACACACACTTAGCCTGCCCATCTGGTGCTTCTCTGGCTTAGTAGGCTAGTCCCCCAGGTGCCTAAAGCACCTGTTTAGCTTCTATTGGGCCTGCCTAAATCAGACTACACAGAGCTTACTTACATATAAGGTACTCTTCCAAGACTGGAAGAGACAGCTGTTTGTCTAACTAATATAAACAAACATAGAAAGTCAAACCAGATGAAAAGACAAAAGACTATCTCTCAAGTGAAGGAAGAAAAATTCTTGGGGTGGTGGAACAATTAAGGAATTGGAAATAAAATAATTTACCTGATAAAGAATTCAAGGAATTAGTTGTAAGAATATTCAAGAAACTTGAGAATAGAATATAGAAATTTAGGGAGAACTTCAATAAAGAGTTAGAAAGTATAAGAAAGAAGCAGACCTGAAGAATACAATAACTGAAATGAAAAATGCATTAGAAGGAATCAAAAGTAGATTAACTAACATAGAAGAACAGATCAAAGTTGGAATACAGACTAGTGGAAATCAACTTATTAGAGCAGCAAAAATAAAACAAGAATAATAAAGGAGGGGGAATGGTTAAGGGACCTCTGGTATAAGATCAACAACTCAAACTATTATAGTACTGTAAGACTATCAGAAGTACAAGAAAGAGGGGAAGGAACAAAAATTTTATTTAATAAAATAATGGCAGAAAACTTTTTTAACCTGAGAAAGGAAACAGACATCCAGGTCCAGGAAACACAGAGAGCTCCAAATAAGATGAACCCAAAGAGACCCACACAAAGACTTCCTGTAGTTAAAATGGCAAAAGTTAAAGATAAAGAGACAACCTTGAAGGAAGCAAGAGAAAAACAAATTACGTACAAAAGAATCCCTTTAATGCTATCAGCTGATTTCTCATCAGCAAATTTACAGGCCTGGAACAAGTGGCAGAACATCTTTAAAAACATTGAAAGAAAGGAATGTATGATCTAAAATAATTCACCAGAAAGTTTATCATTCAGAATTAAAGGAGAGATAAAGAGTTTCCCAGACAAGCAAAAACTAAAGGACTTCACATTACCATTAAGCTTACAAGAAATGTAAAAAGGTCTTCTTTAAGTAGAAAAGAAAAAGCCATTACCAGAAATAAGAAAATATCATAAATGGAAAAAAATGTCATGGATGAAGCCAAATATTAAGTAAATACAGAAAATCAGACATTTAAAAAGCTATTATAGAGGTTTTAAAAAAATCAAACTCAACTCAGATTATAATAGTTAGGAGATACACAGGACAAAAATATTTAAAATCTGACATCTATAACACAAAGCTTGGAGGGGAGAATAAAATCATAGGCCTGATAGAATATATTGGAACTTAAATGTCTATCAGCTTAAAATGGACTGCTATAGAAAAAGAATGATATACATAAACCTCAAAAACCTACAAATGGTATGAAAAGAACAGAGAGTAAGGAACAAAGGACTATAGAAACAATCTAAAAATTAACATGACAACAAGTACACACTTGTCAATAATTACTTTAAATGTAAATGGATTAAATGCTCCAAGTAAAAGACATAGGGTGGCTGAATGGATTAAAACACATGACCCACCTATATGCTGCTTACAAGAGACTTGCTTCAAAGGAAAAGACGTGAAAGAGACTGAAAGTGAAAGAATGGGAAAAGAAATTCCATGTAAATAGAAATAAAAAGAAAGTTGGTCTAGCAATACTTATATCAGACAAAATAGACTTAAAACAAAAATGTAAAAAAAAACACAAAAAGGCATATTAAATAATTATACAGGAGTCAACCAAGAAGAGAATATGACAATCATAATGTCTACACACCCACTATAGGTAAGTAGATGGAACAATTATTGATGGACATAAGAGAGAAATCCACAGTAATACAATAATAATAGGGTATTTTTAATATCCCACTAACATCAATGGATTATTCAGACAGAAAACTAATAAATAATGGCCTTAAATATCACATTATGTAGAATGGAATATTACTCAGCAACACAAAAGAATGAAAACCTGCCAGTTGTCACAACATGGATGGATAGAAAACATTATATTAAGTGAAATAAGACAGAAAAAGACAAATAAGGTATGATCTTAGTTATGTGTAGAATCTGAAACATCTACATAAATGAATTAACAAAACAAAATAGAAACAGACTCAGACACACAGAACAAGCTGATGGTTGCCTAGATAAAGAGGGGGGAGAGAAATGGGAATTAAAAAAATTAAAAACAAAAAATACACACTGTGCTATTGTATTTATATCAATTTGAAGAACAGGAAACAGCTAATCTATGATCATCTAATGATCAGCTGATCAGCTGATCATCTATGATCAGCTAATCTATGATCAACTAATCTATGAGATTAGTTGTTCCTTGGAAGTACTGGCTGGGAAAGGCACAGTGATTTTTTTCAAGGTGTCAGAAATATATGATATAGTCATAGACATAAATACAATAACTGAACTAAAAAATACGCTGGAGGAATTTAACATCAGGCTAAAGCCAAAGAAAAAACTAATCATCTAGAAGATGCAGACAGAGCAGAAAAAGAAATTTAAAAAGTGAAGATACCCAAACAGAGCAGAAAAAGAAATTTAAAAAGTGAAGATAGCTTAAGATCAGTTAACATCAAATGAAATAACATTTACATTATAGGGGTCCCAGAGGAGAAGAGAGAAAAAAGATGCAAAGAACTTATTTGAAAAAAAGTAATGGCTGGAAACTTCTTTAACGTGGGGAAGGAAAGAGACATCCAGACCTAGGAAGCTCAGAGAGTTCCAAATAAGATAAAACAAAGTGATCTCGACACTGAGACACATTATAATTAAAAAATTTAAAGATAAAGAGAGAATCTTAAAAGCAACAAAGGAAAAACAACTTGTTACATAAAAGGAAACACCTATAAGCCTACAACAAATTTCTTAGCAGTAAATTTGCAAACCATCCCTGGCCAGGTGGCTCAGCTGTTTGGAGCGCTGTTCCATACACTACAAAGCTTTGGGTTTGATCTCTATTCAGGGCACATATGTGAGTCAACCAATTGATGCTTCTCTGTCATACTGATATCTGTCTGTCTGTCTCTCTCTTCCTCTGCTTCTAAAGTCAATAAACATATACTCAGGTGAAGATTTAAAAAAAAAATGAAGCTTTGCAAGCCAGAAGTGACTGAAGTGATAAAACAAACAAAATAACTTTCCACCAATACTCTATCCAGTGAGGCCAACATTCAGATTTTTTTGAAAATTTTTATTGAATTTATTGGGGTGACATTGGTTAATAAAATTATACAGGTTTCAGGTGTACAATTCTAATATGCCATCTGAATATTGTATTGCGTTTGCTCTACCCCAAGTCAAGTCTGCTTCTATCACCATTTATCCCCCATTTACCCTCTTCTAACTTCCCCACCCTCTTTCCCTCTGGTAATCACCATACTGTTGTCTGTGTCTATGAGTTTGTTTGTTTTGCTTAGTCCCTTCACCTTCTTCAACCAGCCCCCCAGCCTCTGTCCCCTCTTCCAGCTGTCAAACATTCAGAATTAGGGAGGGATAAAGAGTTTTCTAATCAAGCAAAAGCTAAAGATGTTCACTACCATGAACTGGAATTATAAGAAATGTTAAAGACTTCTTCAAGCTGAAAATAAAGTAAGAATTTATTATACAGTAACTTACTAGTTAGTTACTCTAACTAGTAAGAATAAATCATATGAAAGTAAAAATCTCAGTGATAAAGATATATAGTAAACAACATGGAGAACTATAAAGCTACAATGATGGTGAAAAGACTAAAGTAATAAAAATAACAATAACTACAACAATTAGTTAAGGGATACACAAAACTAAAGACGTAAAATGTGACATCAGAAATGTAAAGTGTGGGCTGGGGGAATAAAACTGCAGAGTTTTGGAGTACTTTTAAACATAATCTGCTATCAACCCGGACTAGGATATACATGTATGTATATGTATACGTATACATGCATATGTACATATGCAATTATACACAACCTTCACAGCAGGCACAAGGCAAAAACCTATAAGAATTGCACAAAAGGTAATGAGAAAGGAGCCCATGTGTTCACATTACAGAAAGTCATCAAACTACAAGAAAGCAAGAGAAAAAGAAAGGAACAGAGAGAAACTACAAAACAGCCAGAAAACAATGAACAAAATGGCAATAAGTGCATATCTATCATTAATTACTTTAAATGTATATGGACTAATAATCCAATGCAAAAACAGAGTGGCTGAATGGATAAAAAACAAAATTCATCTATATGCTGCCTACAAGAGACTCACGTCACTCACAGACTGAAACTGAAGGGTTGTAAAAATACATTTCATGCAAATGGGAATAAAGAGAAAAGAGGGCTCAAATAAGTAAAATCAGAAATGAAAGGAACAATGACACCTGATACCAAAGAAATATAAAACATCACAAGAAACTACTATGAACAATTATATGCCAACAAATTGGACAATGCAGAGGAAATGGATAAATTACTAGAAACATATAATCTTCCAAGACTGGATCATGAAATAAAATCTGAATAGACCAATTACTAGTAAGGAGATTGAATAAGTAACAAACCCCACCCTTTATCCCCTAAAAAAGTCCAGGACCAAATGGCTTCACTGGTATTTTACCAGACATTTAAATGAGACTTAAGACCTATATTGCTCAAACTCTTCCCCAAAAGTGAGGAGGCAATGCTTCCAATCTTATTTTGTGAGCCAGCATTACCCTGATACAAGAATCAGACAAAGATGAAAAAAAAAAAGAGATAGCAGACCAATATTTCTGATGGATATAGATGCAAAAATATTCAACAAAATATTAACAAATCAAATTAAATTAGAAAGGTTAATATACACGATTAAGTGGGATTTATTCCAGGTATGCAAAGATAGTTAAATGTCTGCAAATGATCAATGTGATACACCACATTAAAAAAATAAAGGATAGATTGTGGAAGCCAGGGATGCATGGGGAAGGGGAGAACAGAGAAAGGGGAAGGGGAAAACTGGGATAACTGTAGTAGAACAACAATTAAAAAATAAAGGATAAAAATCATATGATCATGTCAATAGATATACAAAAAGCATTGGGTAAAATTCAACATCCATTTATGATAAAAACTATCAACAGAGTCTGTATAGACAGAGGATAACTCAACATAGTAAAGGACATATAAAGTACTAAGAAGCACAAATTGGTAGTTACAAAATAGTCATGGGAAAGTAAGTAAAGCATAGGAAATATAGTCAATAATATTGTGATAACTTCTGTATGGCACCAGTTGGAGTACTAGAAATATTGAGGGGAACACTGTGTAAAGTATAGGATTGTCTGACCACTAAGCTGTACACCTGAAACAAGCACATAATAAAAAAGAATTAACTCTTTAAAAATAAAACACATAAATATACATGAGTCCTTATATTAAAATAAAAAGGGCTATATAAAACAAGCCTGCTGCTAAGATCATACTTAATGGTGAAAAACTGAAAGCTTTTCCTTAAGGTCAGGAATAGTACAAGGATGCCCACTTTTATTTAACATAGTATTGGAAGTCCTACCCACAGCAATTACACAGAAAAAAGAAATAAGAGGCACACAAATTAGGAAGTAAGAAATAAAACTGTTACTATTTTGAGATGACATAACCTATATAGAGAACCTTAAGGATTCTACAAAAAAAATCTATTAAGACTAGTAAATGAATTCAGTAAAGTGGCAGGATATAAAATTAATATTCAGAAATTGATCGCATGTTTACATATCAATAACGAGCTATCAGAAAGAGAAATGAAGAAAACATTCTACTCAATGCTGAAAAGTTGAAAGCTTTTCCCTTAAGATCAGGAACAAGACAAGGAAGCCTAATCTAGCTACTTTGATCCCACATGATATTGGAAGTCCTAAAGCAATCAGGCAGGAAAAAGAGATAAGAAGCATCCAAATTGGAAAGGACAAAGTAAAGCTGTCATATCTTTGGATGACATGATTTTCTACACAGAAAACCCTAGAGACTCCTCCAAAAAAACTGTTAGAACTAATTAAAAAAATCAGTAAAGTTGCAGAGTATGAAGTCTGTATACAAAAATTAGTCATCTTTCTACATACTAACAACAGACTCACAGAAAGATAAATTAAGAAAACAATCTTGAGGACTTCCAGCCAAGATGAAGGCTGAGGTAGCTACACTTGCCTCCTTGCACAATCAAAAGAAGGACAACAACAAATTTAAAAACAAAAAATAACCAGAAGTGACAGAAAATTGAACTGTATGGAAGTCCAACAACCAAGGAGTTAAAGAGGAAACATTCATCCAGACTGGTGGGAGGGGTGAAGATAGGTTGGAGAGGACTCACAGCAAGGTGGTGGCTTGTGGACCAGGCGGTCCAACATTTGATGCTGATAAACTGGGAGGAACAACTGGGGAGTGAGACAGACCATGCAACCCAGGGTTCCACTGTAGGGAAATAAAGCCTCACAACCTCTGACTGAAAAAACCTGTGAGGGTTGAGGAGGAGAGAGAAACTCCCAGCCTCACAGAAGAGTTTGTTGGAGAGATCCACAGGGTCCTAGAACATACACAAGCCCACCCACCCAGGAATCAGCACCAGAAGGGCTGAATTTGCTTGTCAATAGTGGAGGAAGAAATAAACAGTCAACCAGAACAGAATGAAGAAACAAGAATTCAAAAAAGTGAGGAGAGGCTTATGAACTTCAAGGACAACTTTAAATGTTTCAACATCTGAATCATAGGGGTGCTGGAAGGGGAAGAAGAAGAGCAAGAAATTGAAAACTTATTTGAAAAAATAGAGTTCTGGCCAAGATGGAGGCATAGGTGGAAATACTGTACCTCCTCTCACAACCAAGATTAAGGACAACAAATATTTACAAACAATAACACAACCAGAACACAGAAAATTGAACTATGGAAGTCTGACAACCATTCAACCAGACTGGTAAGAGGAGCAGAGTCGGCAGCCGGTGGAGAGGGAACGCAGCAGGAAAACATGGTGGCTTCCAGGCTCAGGAGTGCTGGGGAGCATAGGTGGCATGGAGCTTGCAGACCCCAGATGCAGGGAGGAGATGAGCAGAGCAGTTGGCCGACTGTGCGCAGATAAACTAGGCAAGAGCTGGCAGTGAGATGGACCACACAGCCCAGGGCCCCAGCAAAGGGCAATAAAGCCTAAAAACACCAATTGAAAAGGTACCGGGAGAGGCTCCCAGCATCACAGAAGAGGTCACTGGGGAGACTGGCAAGGTCCCGGAGCGTGCATAGGCCCGCCCACCTGGAAACCAGCACCGGGGGGGGGTCCAGTTTGCGTGTGGGAGACAGCAGAGGGGATGCAAATCAGAGAGAGCCTGGAACAGGCACCATTGTTCCCTCTCTGACCCTGCCCCCAACAGATAGCGTCACAACCCTGCAACTGACTAGGTTGCCCCACCCTGGTGAACACCTAAGGCTCAGCCCTCATACCTAATAGGAGCCACCTGACCAAAAATGACTCAAACAGAAGAAAAGCTCAGAGCCCCAGAACCAATACTTTTAAGCAAGCAAGAAATAGCCAACCTATTAGATGCACAGTTTAAAGCACTGGTAATCAGGATGCTCACAGAATTGGTTGATTTTGGTTGCAAATTAGATGAACAAATGAAGGCATTCATAAGTGAAATGATGGAAAATGCACAGGGAACCAGTTGTGATGGGAAGAAAACTGGGACTCAAATCAATGGAGTGGACCAGAAGGAAGAAACAGACAACCAAACAGAAAAGAGTGAAGAAACAAGAATTCAAAAAAATGAGGAGAAGCTTAGGAACCTCCAGGACATCTTTAAATGTTCCGACATCCGAATTATAGGAGTACCAGAAGAGGAAGAGGAAGAGCAACAAGTGGAAAAGTTATTTGAACAAATAGTAAAGGAGAACTTCCCCAATCTGGCAAAGGAAATAGACTTCCAGGAAGTCCAGGAAGCTCAGAGAGTCCTGAAGAAGGTGGACCCAAGGAAGTACACAACAAGGCACATCATACTTACATTACCCAAGATTAAAGAGAAGT
>PVKM010043583.1:0-12482 GCA_004027735.1 Carollia perspicillata | reverse complement strand
TGTGTCTTTGCTGATGACATTAACAACTTATAAAAAATAGTTAAATCTCCTTATTCCTCTTTTGGGAAGGGGACCGATTTCTCTATCACATTCCCTCTGTGCATTTTTTTGCTTGAGTCTGTGAGGTTTTCTTGTTGAGACACACATTCTTGGGACAAGAGACTGTATGGCCTCAGGGGAAGAAATGAATAAAGATTCTGGAAAGTGGGAAGAAGGGATGTAACATCCCCAGTCACAGGAGGAAGAGGAGGAGGGCGGGGGGAGGAGGAGGAGAGACAACACTGAGCAGCAAGCAAAGATGAGTGAGCAAGTATAAAAGACACACATGGACAAAAACTAAGGGGGTGGAAATGGGAGGGAGGTGGGGAGGGCTGGGGCGTGGGTGGGGAGTAAAAGACAGAAAACTGTACTTGAACAACAATTAAAATACAAAAAAAGATGAGTGAGCAAGAATGTGGGTTGAGATAGGGGAGCAAAGACAAGGATAAATGAGCATGGACCGCAGGGGAGGAGGGAGGTATCTTTCATGCCGCAGGGGATGGAGACTCTGATAGGGTGAGAATAGGTTTATATAACCACTTTTCTGCTCTTATTAATAATAACAAAGGACAGTAAGGGGCCAAGACTTACCCTGTACAGATACTGTGTTAAGAGTTTTATCCGGGTTCCTTTGTTCTATTCTCCTAGAACCTCATTGAGGAGGTACTTCCATTCTCCCTAATATTCAGATCAGGACATTGAAATTCAAGAAGCTAAGAAACTTAACCCACACCAGCGGCCAGAGAGAAGAGCAGAGCCGAAACCCGAACCCAGCTCTGCCGCACTCCCGAACAGGGACGTGCGGTCACTTCGGGCTGAACTGGCACTTTCATGGGTCTGGGTGTAAATCCCTTTCACGTGCGGGGCAGCTCCTCCAGGGACCCCTCACATGGTGGTGGGGTGGGAGAGCTGCTGTGGGGGGGCGACACCCTGCTGATTAAAGCTGCCAGTAGCACTGAGCACCCGGCAGCCGGGAGGTGCTTAACAAATATTGGCCTAATAAATAAATAATGTTTTTTCCTTTGTAGGGCTGAGAAGCTGGGCCCTGGAGAAGGGAATAGGGCATGTTAGATGGAAATGTCTTCTCTTTAGCTTCTCCCTTGGCTTTAACGTCCTTGTGTAGTCAGCTGGAGAGACCAGCGTCCCAGTCACTGTCCGGGCAAGGAGGCTGGGCTGGGTGGGGTTCTCCACAAGCAGGTCACACTGCAGGCTGATAACGGTGTTGAGGAGGCACCACTTGGCTCTCTGGGCCCTCTCCTGGCTGGGTGGCAATTTCCAGAGATTGCTCCCCCAGAGTCCTCTTAATATCAGTCCTCATCTTGGTGATAAGGATAGAACACGTGATGAAGGGACTCCTCCTTGTCCCACCTCTTGCACATGCAGCCCAGGCTCACCCCCTGACAGTGCAAACGCCGAGACTTCATAGGACTGGAATGTCCATGCTGTGGGGGGACCTGGACCGTGTTTTGCAGGCAGACCCGGATCTCAAGTAGCTCTTCTCCCTGGGAAAGGAGGCAGCCTGGAGTGACCGGAGGTTGTGGCATGGGGCTGGTGGAAGGTTCGCCTGCCACGAATTTGCCTCCAGGAGTCTGTGTCTTTCCTTCTGAAGCACCGGAAGCCCTTCGTATGATAGCTGCGGCCTGTCTGCTTTGCCAGGGATGGGCGGCACCCAGAAGAGACCCCCAACTTGGGCTGCTGGGTGTCCTTTGTCTTCCTGTCTCTCTGGTCTCCTTATCTCTGTCTGTCTCTCATTCTCTCTGTCTCCACCCCCACCCGCTCTTCTTTCCTTGACTTTTCATTTTGTTTCTTCCTTGTGCTTCCTCGCTCACCCAGTTTCTCTCCAGTGCCTCACACTTGTTTCTGTGAACTTTTCCATAGCTCCGCCCACCTCCCAACACCTCCCGCTCTCAAAGGCACAGCATGGCACCCAGTCCTGCCATTCTTTCTTACCCCCACCAGGCCTTGAAAAGGTCCTGGCTTGTTCACAACCCCAGGGCTCATTTCACAGAGGTTCTTCAAAGCTCCCATGTGGGCCTCAGGCTGGGCGCAGATTCCGGGGACAGGCAGGGAGCGGGGCTGCCAGAAGCCTGCTGAGTTTAAAGTCCTCCGCTGGTGAGGCACTCCTTGACCAGCTGGGACGCGGGTCCATGCAGGGTGCGCAGAGACCTGGATGCCACGGAGGTGGAACCCCTGGGTGCTTGCCATCCACCAGGGGGACTTCTGAGATCACCCAGTGGTAGGGTCACAATGGGGGCCCCGTGGGGCTCAGAGACCTAGATGAACACTTTAAAGAAAGGTCAACAAGAAAGGGTTTCTGAGACCTGCCAGGAGCGGAAGGCATGCCAGTAAGGAAAGTCCACTGCCCCTGAGTCCCCAACGGGCCCATCTGCTGACCAGGTGGCATCTGAGAGAAGAAAAGGCACCAGACAAGGAAGGGGAGAGTTGGATTCTAACTTCAGCTCAGACACTGGGAAGCAGTTTGGTCATGTTACTTAATATTTCTACAGCCTGGCTTTCCTGCCCTCTCAAAAGAAAAAGTTAGACAAAATGATGCTTAAAGTCCTTTCAGGTCTAAAGTTATAATGGCCCAGGGATAGGGGCAGAGGCTGGGTGACCAGCGAGGGCGCTCTTGTCCTCGTGTGAAAAGGCCTCCCAACAAACACCAGCTCCTTTGTAACATTTGCCAATGTCTCCCGTGAGCAAGGGAGTCCAGATCTCAGGCTCTGAGTTGACAGTCCCAGCTCTGATTTGTTATATCGTTTTTACTCATTATGTCTATTTCTACACTTGCCTTCTACTCATTGTTTATTTATATACACTTTTAATTGTATTTATCCATTTTAATTTGGTTTATTATCCTCTATTTACCTTCTATTTATGGCCACGCTGGTTCTAGAATTTCCCTTTGAAATAAATTTGAGTAAATAAGTCAACTGGAGACAAATATTGCACAAGTAACACTAAAGGCATCGTGATGATGATAAAAACTGTGAAGGCAATCTAAGAACTGGGGAAGTGCTTGCATTCAACTTGGGGCCATGTACAGTGCCCCCAGAGGTCCCAGACCTTGTCAGCGGGTACCCGTGACTATTACCACATTCCTGCTGCTCCTCTGCCTGTCACTTCAGCTCCTAGGCAGCGCTGAGGACAGCAGCCTCCCTGGAATACCCATGGGTGGGCGAGCAGAGCGTGCTCTCGGGCCAGCCGACCTGGGCATACGTTCTGTTCAGTCTTGAGATTTGCTCTTACTCCAATGGTCTTCCCCATTGCATTTATTGAGAAGTCACTTTAATGGGCCACCAGATTATGAACCATGGAATTTCTGCGCTAATGATAAAGGAGCTGGAATTCCCATCTGAGCCATTGTGCTTTAGACAGAATATATATTACCTTCTGAAATAAAAGCCACTTATGCATACCAACTAATCTGTCTCAGTATAGTGTCACCAAGACCAGATGTTGATTGAAGAGCAAGAACAAATCAAATAAAAAGCTCTAAGTCGAATACTATCCATCATCCAGGGAGTTCCCAGGGATGCTAGGGCAGCTTGTGGGTTACTTTGTTCAACTTACACCTTTCAATTTTGTTATAAGGAGGGAGGAACAAAATGGCATTTACAGGTAACCAAAATGATGTTTTGTGCACAGCTCCAATCCAGCATAGCACCTTGCAGAAAATGCATTTAGCATGATGTTCTGGGGCTCCCGGAGACTTTCTGAAAGCAAAGACTCAGCCGTGCGCCCGAGTGTGTCTGTCTCTAACAGTCTGCTCTGGCCAGCTGTGCGTGCCAAGTGTCTTTCTCAAAGTTTCTAAAGCTTGTGCTCACAGAAGCTCATGGCAGAGGTGCCCAGGGTGGGAGAGAGGATGAGGCACTCATTGTATGTTCCCAAACATCAGTGGCTTCAGCACCTGGAGGAACCAGAGATTATTTCTCTCTGTGTTCAGATTGCTAGAATAGCCAGGCAGTTGTCACAACTCTCCCCTGGACTGGAACGGCCACGCAAAGTCCCCTGGGGAAAATCCCTTTGGCAGCAGACTCAGGGACTCAGGTCCTCCCCAGGGGTAGGGAGCTACCTCACTTTGTCATCGGGTAGTATTCCCAGGTGGTATTCATACATTCTGGAACTTTATCAGTGTTCTTCTGGTGAAACATGGCAAGCCCTTTCTGTAAAGACTTTGAATAAACTTTCTTCTTGAACTCTACAGCCAGTTTATTGGACTGTGTTTCCTTTATAGCTTATTCTTCTGCAACTCCAAGGACATTGCTAGACTGGGTTTTCATCTTGTTTTGTTTGTTTTGAAAAAATATTGCAAACGCAGGATTTCTTGGTTTCACACAGATAACTTTACCTCTCACAAGTTTTTAAACCACTAAATTATCTTGTCTTTGGGAAGCATAAGGCCTGGGAACTGTGGAAAGGCAGTAAAGCTGCAGGTCTGGAACTTCAAGGGAAGCCAGCTGTCAGTAGAAAGGAAGGCGCCCTGCTTTGGATGGTGTTATGCGGAAGCAGGCACCAAGGGAGCAAGTCGGAATTAGGAGCCAAAGAAACCCCCGGAGATGTCTGATTTTGGACTTGTCTCTTCTTATTATCAAGAGGGCTTATAAGTGGGGAAAGATGGTTTCAGTATTGTCCTTATTTGCAAATGTGGCAAAAGCTACTAGGCAGAGGCAGGATTAAGCCCCTTAGCTCATCTGCACAGGTGCCTTCATGTAGTCCTTGAGTGCTCTGCTGCCTAGATCTTGAACCAGAGTTTTTGCAAAAATGAAGTCAGGGACCCTCTAAGAAAAGGATTAGAAAGTCTGTTGGCCTGGGCATCAGACCAAATTGGGTAGTGCTGAGGAGAAGCTCTACCCTCTTTGTTTTTTTCTTCACCCCAGTAAGAATGGGCAGGCTAATTTTTGCCCTGCCTGCCTCCCAGAGGCGAGGCCTGCAGGACTGTTGTGCTGGTCAGGTGACACTGATCACAGAGATGGGAGGGAGATGTTATTCTGGAAGTCCTGTGGGATGCACGTAGAATTGAATTCTAACCAGGGGATGCAGTTGAGGGGCATGCTCTTGCAAGTTTGTTGGCCCTGGGGATAAGGACTGAGGAAGGTGGGGTGGGGCCACAGACTCCATTTCCCCCAAAGGCACTGGCTTCGATGGGTTGCAAAAGGGGAGAATTTTTTGGCGGTGCCATGTCCTGGTCCTGGCCTGCACGTTTTCACTAGGAACTGGTGGACGTGAGGCCAGTGTTTTGCAGCAGGGCTTGGGGGTCTCCCACAGCCAGGCTGGCTCTCACATGCACCCTCTGTGGAAAACAGGTCTCGGGGCTGGTGTGTCAGAGCATCAGTGCAAATCTTCTTCAGGACATCCTCTCAACTGTTAATCACTTACACAGACTTTTAGGGATTATTTAAAAGGATATTAAATTTTGGAATAACCTAAATGTCAGCAGTATGCTACTATCTAATGGAATACTCACTTATTTTTAAACAAGTGTTTTCTATGATACTTAATGAGATGGAGAAAAATGTTTACAATTTAATGTTAAGAGAAAATAGGATAAAAATGTTGCAAAGATACACACCCAAGAAAAACGTGTGAAAGAAATATATAAAAATATTAGTAATTATTATCATCTGTGGGTGATGGGATTCTAGGGAATTTTTACATTATTTTATGAAACTTTTATTTTCAAAATTCATTATGCGGCTGAATTATTCTCACAGGTGGAAATAATATGAAGTAAATATTTATAATCCCCTCAAAGCTTGCTCTGTGAGTCCCTCTCTTTATCCTAGGAACCAAGGGTCTCTGCTGGCAATAGCAGGCTTTGAGATTGGTTTTGAGGGGCGGGCCACGGCAGTGTTCTTCCGTCACTGTGACTCACACAGAAACAAGCTGCTCCAAATTACAGGCACTCTTGTCATGCCAAGTAGTTTGACAGCTCGAAGCCTCAGGTTCCCTGCCTATGAAACGGAAGAATAGTGACTGCTCTTTCTTATACCCCAGAAAGACGATAAAGACCAAAGAAAGTAAAAAAGGGAAGGGATCTGTTAGCCATTTAGAAGGTAACACAGTGGTAATTTAAGGAGCGTTAGGTTATCAATGGTAGTTCCAGCTCAGGAGATGGGACATCAAATCACGGTAACAACGTTAGCCCTGTTAGTTACCTTGATCGCAAGTTTATATGCTGGTGGGACTGAAAAATGGATAACTAACGTTATTGTGGTTTCAGATTTTTACAGCAGGAGTTTCCTCTTTGGAATTTTTGTATCAAATTTCCAATTTAACTCCTTTTTCATTCACATATTAATTCACGGATTAAGCTGACAGAAGAAGTCACCAGAGGGCGCTACATCACTTAGAGTCCACTTGGCTTCTCCACAGTGAAATCACCAAGATTTATGTCAGGAGTATTGGAACTGGGACCAGGCCCCAGATAAATGAAATCCAGTGTACATTAATTATGATGCTGCACTGACATTTAATTAAATAAGCTTCTTTGTTCCCATGGCTATTACTTTAATGACTCTGCTTTTTTAGTTTGTATGTTTACAGACTTTTCTTTCTTTCTTTTAAATCAGTAGGGATTGTTCAGATTAGAATTCTTTAGAAACCAAAAACCCTGGTTTGTTCTGAAAGCTGCCACAGGCACATGTTCACAGGATAAGAGGCTGACCTCCTCTCTGAGACATTTGTAAAGGTAGCTAGAAATAAATAAGTGGCCTGTATCGTTTTCAGAACAGAGGGGGTTGAAATCTCTGCTTTAGTTTAGGCCTTCATTTTCTTGTGCAACGACCCTTAATTCCCAGTGTGCAGACACACTTACAAGGGTGAGATGCACTGGGTTGTTCGTAGGTGCTTCTCCATACTTTTCACGTGTCCAAGGCTGTCCCAGGCAGCGGGAAGGCAATGTGAGTGTGCAAGCGAGTCCGGGTTCGGAGGGCCCATTCAGCTGGGGTGGCTCTGCCCCACCCTGGAGGCTGTCTGCACTCGACTGTCTGTGGGGCCCTGTGTTATGGCTGCAGCGGAGGGCAGAGTGACTGACCTCAGTTCTCCCTGCAGCGGGGGCCTTTGGGGGATGCAGAACAGAAGGTGGGGACAAGGAGCGACAATTCTGCCTGCACACATTCCCCGCCAGGGCGTACTGCACACACACACAAGGGCTGGCTTGTGGATGGGAAGATCTGGTCTGAGTTTGGCTCTCTGTGTTTGCGTCACAAAGTCTGTGTTTTCCTTTTCACTCTTACAAATGACCCTTGAGGTAGGTGGGGCAGTGCCTGTTTTTATTCCAGTTTACAAACATGGAAACACACAGAATGAAAGGTACTTATGTTTCTTTTAAGGCTGAAGTTCTATCTTGCCTGTGCAGAAACTCTTCCTCAGCTGTTGAGGCCAGGGCTGGGTTTCCTGAACCTGGTGCAGAAGTTTGTGGATGAGAAGGAAGTAGCAGGAGAGAGCTGGGCAAAGGCCTGATGAGGTCTATTTCTGGTGGGTGGTGGTGGATGGTGGAGTGTCTCATTTGGTGCCTACCAGTGAGGCCATGAGGGAAGTGGTGAAGGACTGGGGATTGTAGGACCCATAGGACATTGATTTTGATGGCGAGGGTCTCTGATGAATTCGAGCTAAGCCGAGGCTCTCCTAACACAGAAGTTGCTAAAAGCTTCAATCAGCCAAGGCAGGGGGGATAAAGAGAGCAGTGCGATGTCTGGAGGCCTCCCAGCACTCTCTGGAAGGACGAGGAGATGAACGTGGTGACAGAGGAGGAGACCCAGCTGGGGATTCAGCATTTGGGTGATGGAATCATGGCAACCAATGGCCTGTTGCTCGTAGCCCCATCGGGCATTTGGAGGGAGCCTGGGCTGTGCGGGGAGTCCAGGAAAGCCTGGAAGGGATTTGTTGGTGTGTAAAGCTCAATTTTGTGGGGGGAGGGAATCCATTATGGGGGTTTTATATCCTCCTGGGCAAACTGTCCTGTCCTTTGCTGCTCGTTTTATGTTACGGGTGTTTTGTTTTTTAAATTTCAAACCTTGGGCTTGATTTAAGGGAAGTCCTCAACTCTTCCGACACATACGGAGGCCCAAAGGCAGCAAAGTACAGACATTTAGAAGGGTAATACATCAAGGAACCTCAAGGCCACAGTTGCCTTCTTGCACATCCCACAGCACTTCTAGACATGACCCCTCCACCCCCCCACCCAGTGCTGGACAGATCCAGGGCCTTTGCACACTCTGTCTGATTTGGCAGGGATGCCTCCAGAGGCGCTGCTGAGCATGGAAGACAAGGACGGAGGTGCCAAACAAATGATAATTTTACTTTCTGGAAAATACTGTCTGTGGCTCTGTTTTAACATACTGCTTTAGAGTAACACTCAAGAACTCTATCTCATTCCATTTTGTCCTTTGACCATGACTCTTTTCTGATAGATATGTGTCCTGAACCCAATATGTTAACGAAGTAGGAGAGGCTGCAAAGTCCCCTTCAGCTTCTCTGCCCAGCTCGGCCTGCCTCCGGGGTCCTGTCCTGCATCCCAGGGCCTACAAGGGCGAGGGGAGGGGCTGAACTCTGGCTCAGGCAAACAGCATTGAGTGAAGGATGCTAACTTGGCTCTCATCACTGGCAGGGCTGAAAGGCACCTGAGAATTCCAATTAGGCTTAAACTAATGAGCTGGAATCTTTGGGGGTACCACTGTGGGCAATGAGGGGACAGTGTGATCATCTTCCTTTTACTTAGGACTGGAAAAGCCTGGGGCTTACCGGGTAGCACAAGGGAACAAAGCTTCTGAGAATACCGGAAAGGCGATTCCTCTGGTGGTAAAGGGATGAAGGCTGCCGAACAAACCCAGACTCCTTCGTCTTTAAGGGAGAGGAGGGAAACCCCTAAATGGGGAGAGGTGGGCTTGAATGGAGCCTGGAGCCAACTCTTCCGCTAGCTGGCCTCCTCATACAATGGAATCTGAAGCTGGATAAGAGAAAGCGACTTCAGGGAACTCTACGGCCTATTGGAGCCTGCACCATCCATGAGGCCAGGTCCCCCCAGCGCCCCTTTCTGTCTACTTTCTTAGGCAGCCTCCGTCGTTTCAGGAGGAAAAGGCAGAAAAACTACCTGTGGTGTCAAGGCCACAGACCACTCGTCAGAGCCTAGGGAGAAGGAAAGGAGGAGCGAACTAGGGATCGGTAGGGGACGAACTAGGGTGCAGATCTTGAAGTGTCCCTTCGCTCCAGAGGCTCGAGGATCTTGAGGCGTCAGGCTTGTGGAATCGAGTCCACAGCTGGTCACTCTTCCCCAAGGGGTCACCTTTGGGAAAAATGGCCTGCCATGGGGGTCCTGCCATCCTCTTCGGGACCCTCAGGGAGCTCTGCTGGGGGCGCAGAACAGTGGAGAGTTGCTAGGTCCTGTGCCTGGGTTTAGGGCGCTCTACCTCACGCTCTGGAGGGTCAGGGGTGCGTGCCCGGCCGCCGCGGAAGGGTCAGCCTCCTCCTGCCCAGCCCTGAGTCTAGGCAAGCCAGCTCTGCGAGCCTCCTTCCCTCCCGCCTGGGGTGGCCTGAGCCCGTGCCCGCTCCAGTTGCTGCAGCTGCTGCTGCTGGCGAACGCGGGGAGCGCGGGGAGCGCGCCGAAGAGGACCGGGCGGCGAGAACGGGGACGAGGAGGAGCCGGAGAAGGCGAGGAGGAATAACGCGCGGAGGCCGAGGAGGCTCAGTGGCGTGGCGACGCGCTCAAGCAGCCAGGGCTAGCGGCTGCGGCGCTCGGCGACTGGACGCGGTGAACCTGCCGCGGCCCAGTGCGCGCAGGGGCGCGGAGACTGGTCGAGCGCATCTAGGGGAGAAGGGCTGGCGCGGGGGCTTCCGGGCGCAGGGTACTGATTATACATTATTAACGAATTGCTCCTAATAAGCCAAAAGCGGCTCGTCAGCGGCTCGAGCTGCGCGTGGGGAGGAGGTCCCGGGCCAGAGCGCAGCGCACAAGCTTGTCGCACGGCGGGCGGCGCCGCGCCGAGCGGAGGGCACCCGGGCCCGCGCCTAGAGCCAAGGCGGGCCGGGGGCGGTGCAGACCCCGGGCGCGGGCGGCTCGCGGCGGCCCCTGACTCTCCGCGCTTAGGGCCAGCGCGGCTCCGGGCAGCGGCGGGTGGAGTAGAGGGAGCTGCCCCCGCGCTCCATCCCCCTCCCCCCCGGGCGGGCCGGCGGCCGGGGGGAGGGCGGACGGCGCGGTTGGCTGTATATATCTCCGCGCACCCCGCCAGGTCGCGCACAGCGCCCCGAGCCCAGGCGCCTCCCCGCCCCCTCCCCGCGCTCCGCGGCGGCGGCGGCAGCAGGAGCAGCAATATGGCTGTGGATGGGTGCTCGGGGCGGCGCTGGCGGCGGGAGGAGCTCCCCCGAGCCCCTGCGCTGGCTGCCCGTTGCTAGCTATGGCAAATGGTGGCGGCAGCGGCGGTGGCAGCACCAGCGGCGGCGGCGGAGGCGGAGGCAGCAGTCTTAGAATGAGTAGCAATATCCACGCACACCATCTCAGCCTAGACGCGTCCTCCTCCTCCTCTTCCTCCTCCTCTTCATCCTCCTCCTCCTCTTCCTCCTCGTCCTCGGTCCACGAGCCCAAGATGGATGCGCTCATCATCCCGGTGACCATGGAGGTGCCGTGCGACAGCCGGGGCCAGCGCATGTGGTGGGCTTTCCTGGCCTCCTCCATGGTGACTTTCTTCGGGGGCCTCTTCATCATCCTGCTCTGGCGGACGCTCAAGTACCTGTGGACCGTTTGCTGCCACTGCGGGGGCAAGACGAAGGTAAGGTGCGCCCTGGACGCCCGCCCCCTGCGCCAGCCCCTTCGCTTCTCCGCCGCGTCCCCAGCAGCCCACCTCCTCCCTTCATCCCCGCCTGCCTTCCCCTCGCCTCTTTCCCTTCCCTCCGCTCTCCCAGCGCCCTCGGATTGGGGCAGCGGGCGACCTGCCGGAGGTGAGGAGTTGCCCCCAGCCGGTGCGCTCCGGGACGCGGATGCCCAATCCCGTTCCCTTGTTTATTGTAGGGTCGTTTGCGGTTGCGGCCAGAGTAGGGGACGCGCGCCGCTCGGGCGCTGTGGTGCGGGGTAGGGAGCGCCAACCCCACGGGCCACGAGGAAGCTGGGGGCCGCTGGGTGCGCGTCCCGCACGGCCCACCTGCCGAGGCTCGCTTCCTGGCGGTGGGCGAATGGGAGCACCACAGCCCGCACTTTAGAAACCTGTTGGGGAGATGAGTTCGTGGAGTCAGAAAAAAGGGAAAATCCTTTGGACAAAGGAGGAAACCTTTTAGACGCGGGACTCCCCGGGGAGAAACGTGGCCAGATGAAGTAGGGGCACGAGAGAAAGTTGGGGAGATGCACCCCAGTTTGGGAGGTAACCCGGGGAGGTTGCCACTTTAGGAGTGTGGCGAGGTGATGTGATGTCACCTCCCTGTTCATCCTTCAGATATTCTTGTGGAACATACACCCTCCCCCCAAGTTACGGGGCATCTGTATTCTCGCCCCCATGCCACCCCATTTAGGTCCCCGGAAATGCCACCAGCAGCGTGGAGGCTGAAGCGGGAGGTGCGCCCGAGAACCGGCCGAGGCCGCGGTTTCTCGCAGAGCCTCCTCCCGACGCTTTTGAGGTGGCTGGATGTTGGCTTAAGCTATTCCTGGCGCAGAGACGCCCACCAGCACCCAGGCTCACTACACTTTATGTACGGTTGCTAGGCTAACTTCCTGGTCTGTCGCTGAGTCGCTACAGACGTCCTCCTTGTCCCCCCATTGGCTGAAGGGGGGCGTCGGCATAGAAAACTGCAGAATATAAAAGAAAGAACTGGGGGAAAAAAAGGAGTGACCCAATATGCCTTTCGTTTGAATAGTTCCCCTACGAGGGGACTTTCCAGTGCCAACATTTTCAGATGGAGGGGAGATCAAGGGGGATAGGAGAACAGTGCCAGGTAGGGGCAGACTCCTTCGGAATGTACACACCTTTTCTGGGAAAGCTAATCCGAGGACCCCAGAAACTTCCACAGGGCACTGCAACTTGTGGCCGGCTCCTCAGCTGCTTACAGGGAGAAGCAGGGAAACCAGGGGCTGTGGGCGACACACCGGGGAGAGCTGAACCTCGCTCTCCTGGCCATTAATTATGCATCCTGCTGGGTGCTGGAGCTCAGCTGTGTTTGGGGCACCACGGCTGTGTTTTGGAAAATGCTGGTATGTTGGAAATGAGGGAGAAGAATAAAAGCTGCCACTCTGTCCCTCTCCTCCGACTTCTCCAGAAACCTCCAGATGTTGGGCCAGCCTGGTTTGTTTGGAGTTTTCCTTCTCAGGAGAGGCTTCTCTTCACTTGTCAAGGTGGACAGCCTCCCACATTCCAGAGCAGCCATTAGATGAAGAAGAATCTTAAGCACGGAGACCCTGAGACTGTGCCCCCAGCAATGCCCACCCCCCCATTTAACAACCGCAGACTCATAGTACCTCC
>PVKM010043582.1:0-12491 GCA_004027735.1 Carollia perspicillata | reverse complement strand
TTTTTTCAGTAAAATCATATCTTTAATGACTCAGTGCTTCGACTGCCCCATTTGTAGACATAGAAATCGTCCCTGCATAATTCTCTCAGAGGTGGCATAAGAATTCATAAAGTCTTGAAAATACTTTTCCTTAGAAAAAGAAATTGCAGAAGTCTAGGATTTTTCTTAAGCTATTAGTTTAATCTTGACTTTCTTGCAAAACCACATGGGAATATTATAATCCTCCAGCATACCAGTTACATTCCAAATAAATGTATGATAATCTTATCAATCTTGAAATTAATTGAGTGGAACTCTGGCAATTTCTCTTAATAACTAAGTCCAATATAGTTACATACCTGATATAATGTTCATTATGACAACAAAATGAAAAACATAGATTTGGAAATCAATCAATAGGAGATTGAAGTGTAATACGTGCCTAGCTGATCATGGAGAGAGAAGTAACTAGTTTATATTGCTCAAATGAGAAGCTTAAATTTAAAAAGATGAATAATAGAAATTTTATTCCCAAATGAGCAATGTTACCCTAAAGACCATATTTGTTTTGTTTTATTATTGATACCTACTGAATTCTTAGAGTCGAACATACTGGGTTTCTTTCTGTGTTGACCTTCTCACAGGAGAGAAATTTCTTTTGACACCAGCCACTCTCTCTTATCCCGGCTCATCTCCTTTCAGGCCCTGAACACTGCGGTGGCCAGGGCTGTGCATTTCCAGTCCCCACCAGCCCGCTCCGTCACCCACCGGGAAGGGAGCAGCAGCAGCAGCAGCAGTTGCAGAAGAAACTGATGATACTTATATTCAAGGTGAGGAGATCAGCTTCTGGACAAGCTTACGAACTCTGTGCCAGTCCTCTTTTCTGCTCTTGGACGCTCCTCTACATCCATTAAAGATTCTTAATCTTCGATTTTTTTTTTTACATGAGCTCACTTTACTTCACACCTGATGATCTGCCTCTAGTAAGTAAACAACTAAAAGAGGAACCTGGTGCCTGACCTTCGGAAAGTCTGTCTCTCAGTCCTCCAGGCCACCTTACTCACCTCGTGTGCATCAGTGTGAAACCTTTCCTGGATTTACAGACTCCTCAGTCCCACAGGCTCCTCAGCCTGGCATCAGTGACCCTGCATTCTAACACCTTCATAGATTGGTTGTATTACTTTACATGAATCCTCTTGATTCTTATTCCTTAACAAAATCAATTCCTTTGAATTCCTTAAGGTCAACAAGTTAGATTTTTTTCCTTCCTTGCATTAGTTCTCTCCCTCAGCAGAACTACTATAAAAATTCTAGCAATCCTTTAATAGCTGGTCCAAATGCCATTTTCTCTGTAAAAATATTATAATCTGTATAAGTGGAAATTCTGTCTCTTTATTTCTCTCTGTGTGTCATCGTCACTGCCATCGTCACTTTCATCACCATCATTACCATCAGTGACATGGAGTACTTTAATAGTTCTAGATTCAGGGTGGCACCGTAACTATTATCTCTGTATGCAACACCCTCTACTAGATACTAGCTATGTGCCTCATCAATGCTGAGCAAGTAAATGATAAAGTTTCTCCCTCTCTGTTCTCTCACTCAGCTCTGAAAATGACAAAATGAGATGGAAGGGGGAAAGGAGCACAGATTAAGAAAAGTAGAGCATGCCAAACGGCCAAAAGTCTACCTTCTTTTTTTCTCCTCATTTGTTAATTCATTCTTTTTCTCCTCATTTTTGAATTCATTCTATATCTCTATAGCATGCTGCTTTGTAGAAGAAGGAAGTAAGCTTGAGGTGGTACTCCTTAAAGAAAAACTTGATGTGTAGTATTTAAAATTGCAAGAAAAGGGGAAACCACCATTCTTCAGGTTTTCTTGTTCTACAATTCATTTCATTCTCCATTTCCTATAGAAGACACTAGAATAAGACACAATTATTCCTATTTTAAAAGAGAGAATGAATTCTGTCCTCTATTCCCCTGACAAACATAGTGCAGGATCAGTCAACCAGCAAACTGGAAAGGAGATAAATCCCCCTCCACCCTTTTATCATAGGTTTCTATCCCTGCAGTTACTCCTGGTCAGATAAGACAATGGCCCTTCTGGAATCTATCAGAACACACCTGCGCACCACCATCTGCGTACATTAGTAGCAAGTAAGTCAGTCAGCCCATCACAACATTTATCCACTGCTTAAAATCACAGGCCCATGGAAAACCAAAGGAAAACCAAAATGGCCACTGCCCCGTGGAACTTTCACTCTTAACTTCTTCCAAATAATTGAACAACTGGAAATGTATGAAGTGTTATTTAGGAAAAGCACCTCACACTGCTGTCGTGGTCAATGTCTTCCATTAAAGGGTGAGTGGCCACGGGCAAAGACAAGAGCATTGAACACATTTTCTGAACACGACTCATACTACATTAAAGGCCTTTAGTGCAATGTCTGGCACGTACTATGTTTTCAATAAGTGACGAGGAACATGTAAACATCCCCTTGCCAAGGAAATGGGTATTTTTATTCACTTCTCATTACATTAAAATGAGACTAGGAATGTTACAAAAAAAAAAAAACCCTACCTTTACATTGTTGGTGTACCATTCATTCCCAAAAAGTCAGTATACAAAGTGCCAAGGGTTCTAACTTACTTCTCATTTTTTTCTCAATTCCTACCCTATATGAGGTCTCTTTGGACTCAGTCACTGGTTTATGACAGACGATATGGTAGCAAAGGCATGGGATTTGCTGTTAGATAAACTTGAGAGTAAGCTAAGTTCTCTGCCAGTCATTGAGAAAACCTAAATCATCTGTGAAATGGAACTAATATTTGCCGAATCCAGTTTCTAGGCATCTTAGATGAGGGGGCATGACCCATGACAATCAGTGGCAGGAGGACTGGGATACTTGAACACTGAGGACATACAAGACTCAATTCTATGTTTAAAGGCCACAGGTGCCAAACATTGGTGCATGGCCGACAAGCCAGGCACCCATACCTTCTAAGGATAATGGGAAGGCCTTTTCCCATTTGTCCTAAGTGCATTCTAAGAACAGGCACAAAGCAGTGATTAACTTTGTACTCAAAGCGGCTCATGGAGGAAGACTCAGACAGCCTGCTATTCGGCCTGTTAAAATACCCATTGGAGGTGACCTTCCTACTTGGAGCTCCAGTCCAACACAAGGCACCTCAAGAGTGGACTTACTATCCATGTTTTATAACAGCTAAATTGGCAGGCCCTGTTGCTACCTTTCTTAGTTTCATTCCAAACCCTCCACCCGGGCTTCCTTTATTACACCCTACAGTCTCTAAATTGCTGTGCAGGATTTGAGGGGACTGATTGGTGAGAAAACTATAGGCTGCTGGATGTGTGCATGTACTTGCACAAATAAGTAATGGAGAGCTGGCTCAAACAAGAGGACTTTTCTTTTTTTCTCAAATGATTGTTTGGGCATTAAAGACAATATATTCTGTTCTCCTGCTAGCAAGGAATAACGAAACCAGAGTGTAGCCTTCTCAGCAGCTCTAGCCTTTGAATCATGCAGAGCAGAAATGATCCTCCGTTTGCAGGCAGCCACGGCCTCCAGAAGCTGTGGGAACACTGCCAAGAGCCCTGAAAAACCTCCACAGCTAATTGGGAACCAGCTTATTGGTGACACTTTTGAGAGCCAGGTTGTCATCGAAGAGAAACGAAGGAGAACATGGTGGGCGCTGTAGCCTGGAATTAGGCTGTGGGAGGAGGGGCTGGTCCCGGCTCCTTGAAGGAACATTGCTCTGTAATTTTCTCAAATGCTGTGCTCAGCTGGCTTGCCAAAGCCCTGGGTGTTGGGAGGCTGCAGACAACACCTTGCCCGCCTGCTCCTCCTTGAACATCGCCCTCCCCCCATCATCCACATTTGGAGAGCCCTGTGGCCATTTCAAATGCACCCTGAATTAGTTAACCACAATCTAGATAAGCATATCAAGTCCTCTTAGTAGCCTCTTGAACATGTGCTTACTGTTTTTGTGTAGCAAAGTGTTTTGTTTCACAATCATTAGACAATTTTAGTAGCAAACACCCCCTAGAGTTTTTTAATAAATATTAAAAACTCGTAAAAAGATAGATAAGTGAGTTGGAGAATTTTTTTAAATTTTAAATGAACTTGTCAAAATGCCATTTAAGGGTTATTTAAGAAGGACCACAAGAAATGAATCATGGCTTTTTAGGAAGGCGATCACCAGTGTCAGACCAGCCCCAGTCAAGCAGAATGCTGTGTCTGAGTGTGGCCTGAGTTTCTGGTGATGATTGCTCTGATAACAAATGGGGTTTCCCTCTCTCCTGAGAGGAAGGTGCCTGATCTGGGTAATTTTTTCCTGACCTCTGTGGAAAGATTCTAAGTTTCACCCAAAAGAAAAAAGAATGAAGAAGAAACATACGTGTTGTTGCACATTAGCAATGAGAGCCATGTGAGCTGGGCAAGCCTCCCCCATGTCATCTGATAGGCTTCCTGAGGGCTGACTGATGGAGTCTCCTTGCAGCCTGGTAGAAACAGGCAGCCCGAGCCCTGGAATTAACTCCTGGAGTTCCACTGAGTGAAAACAGCCCCAGGAAGCTCTTCCTGATGGTACTGGAGGTCCATGTGAGCACAGAGCCTGAAACAGAAAACACGGTTGACAAACACCTGTTTGCTGCCTTACTCCATTCATTGCCTCTCTCATCATTTCCAGCAAATTCATTCTTCTTTCCTCATAATGACTTAGCCTTTGCACTGTCCATAATTTAACCCAACCTGTGACATGAAAGGTTCCTTGAATCTCAAGGTAACTCAATGTCTCTCTCTAGCTCTTATTCTTTTGTTATTATTTTTCTTGTTGACACCATCACAGATGTCCCCCATTTTTCATCCCTTTTGCCCCCCTCCACCCAGCCCCTGCTCATCCACATCCCTGGCCTTTACCACATTGTTGTCTGGGTCCATGGGCTATGCATATGTACATATCTGTTCTTTGGTTAATCTCTTCAAGTCCCCCCACCCTATTCCTCTCTAAGATCTGTCCGTCTGTTTCATGTATGCACACCTCTGGTTTTATTTTGTTTGTCAGTTTATTTGTTCATTAAATTCTACATATGAATGATATCATATGGTATTTGTCTTCCTCTGACTGACTTATTTTGCTTAGCATAATATCTCTAGCATAAATCCTCTCCCTTAGCATAATAAACATCCATGCTGTCACAAAGGCTAAGAGTTCCTTCTTTTACACAGCTTCATACAGTTCCACTGTGGAACCTCACACATATGTACGTGCATACACACACCCACAAACACACATGCATTTTAGTAATCCACAAAAGTGGATTGGTTGCCTACCCAAAAGTTGCCTATTTTCCTACTCCTTTCTTTTTTGCTAGGACAGTTTGCCTCCCACAAGAGGACCTAAAATGTCAGTCACCAGCATTCCCAACTTCCTTTCTGCTAGAGGCAACAATGTGCAGTTGTAGGGTGAATGCATCAGGGTCCTGTTGTGGCAACATAATGGTGTGACACATTTCTGAAGTGGTTATGTGACAAAGTTCTTGGATGGCAAAGTGACACAGTTCTGGGATGAACATGTGGCAGTGTTCTAGGGGTCCATGTAATACAGTACTTGGGTGGCAATGTGACACCAGCTGGAGTGACCATCCAAACATTCCTGTGATAACTGTATAACACAGGTGTGGGATAGTTATGTGACACAGTTCTGTGGTGGCAATGTGACATAGGAGATGATCACCTAAAACATTTCTGGTCAATGAAACTCAAAGGAGAACTTCTAGGAGAAATTCTCCCTCCTTATAAATAAGGATGTGGAAAGAGACCTTTCCCACCACTGGGACTTTTCTCCTCTCAGCTTTGAACAGATTTATATGAGCAAGTAATGCTTGGGGCTGCCGCAACAGCCATACTGCTGCAACTGTGAAAGACGTTTCATCCACTAGGGATGGTGGGCAAATGAAAAGTGCCGGAACCTCGATGGATGGCATTTTGAACTAGTGCAAGCACCTTTGGTCTGCCTACCCCTAGATTTCTTCTTACATGAAATAATAAACTCCTGATATTTATGTCACACACACATGAACTATTTATTTTTATTAAATATACATATTTTACTGCATATACACAATTCTGCTAGCTGAGGAAACTAGAATTTCTCTGTAGAAATCAAAATTATTTTTTGTGAGCAAAGATACAAGTCTTTTTCTGGTGAAAATTCAGGACAAAAAATCCATTTGAAACTTGGAAAGAATAACATAAGTAGTCTCTTTTAGTTACACAAACATGAGGTAAGCAGGCTCCCTGACCTGGAATAAGACACATAAGACTTTCTGATTGACTGTTTTCTTCTAACTACTACTTTGTGGTAAGCAACTCCAGGAAGTGAGCAGCCAGTTTGCATAAAAAGCTCAAGGCCTTCTGGGAGATTAAAAGTTGCCCAATTCCTGCTCTCCAAAGTTTAATATAAAGGAAATCAATCAGTTTGCACTAAGGTGGTCAAAGCTGCCTGCAACAAAATTACCTTGACCAGGATGAGAATAGGCTCACTATCTAGGGTTCAGTGTATATCAAGCTGAAAGCTTGGCATTTTCCACATCAGTGACTGCGATTTAAAAAACAATAGCTGAGCATGAAATCTACAAATTTCAGTCTGTGTGAAGGGATGTGAACCAGCAAGGACACACCGGAGCCAGAGGACAAGTAATATTATCTGTCAAATGGTACATGACGTAGAAGTACTGGCTGCAGTGGGGTTTGCGCTGCCGGCTCTCTGCTTGTTTTCTGTGTGTGGAAGTAGGCCCCAACTCACTTTGAGAGTCTGAACAAATGGATGGATTCTTGGACTGGAGAGAACTGAAGGGAGAATTAGAAATATTCCCACTAGTAGAACTTGTAAAAAGTCAAAGCATTAACAAAAAATAAATAAATGAAACATCAGTACTCCCACATTATCTAAGAGTATGTATAAATATTTGCTTAATTCACATATATACCTAAATATCAAAGTCACAAACTAAATGACAATTTTTTATTGTCTCAAAATAAAGTGAACAATTAAGCATAGTTATTTTTTAAGCATAGTTATTCTTGCCTAATACAATCATTCTGGTCTTTGCATAATATTTTATTCAGTTTGTATTTTCTAATATGAGGAAGTAGTTTTAAAGAAATTTTCTAAGGTCAAATCAACCTTCTTTACATAAATTTAAACCTGTTTTGATGCAGGTCTTTGGAAACCTTTATAATGCACAGTCTAAATATCTAAGAGGGGATTAATAGCTCCTCTAAAAATCAGGTAACCGCTGAAGCCTTCCTCACAAAAAAGCATCTCATGAGACTAGTTTCTTGCAGAACATAATCTAAGAAACACTGATTTAGAGTTTTAAAACCAACTGCAGATAATACATGTTTAAATTTTACATATATTTTCTTATTTCTAAAATATTTTTCTAAAATATTTTCTTATTTCTTATTTCTAAAATATTCAAATTTATTGTAATTATTTAGAATTTAGCCTTGTAGTCCATTGCATATTTACTCATCAGAAGTCCCTTTATGATTTCACCACTCAAGCTTTTAATATTAATGCATGGCTCGGTCTGTTGGAGATGTTTTTAAAATAAGTTTTCAAGTATAGTTTATGAATAATACATTTTCTGATTCCTCTGTCCCGAAAATATGCAAGAATATTTTTTCCATTGGCTTTGTGTGTAATACCCATCTAGGATATACACAAAATCATTAGGTCCTGAAACTGTGCCTTCAAAATGAGATGCAAATTTGTTACGTATTGCTGCAATAGAGGTTAGGAGCATGCCTCAGTTTGTGTTTTGGACATAACATGGTGGATGAGGGATGGGGAAAAGCATGGAGATAAACCATTATACCCATAGATTGTCTGTTTGTTTTGACTTAAAATTATTTAAAATGTTTGCAAGAACATGTCTAGCATGAGTATCTAGAATGAAATAATTTTGAATGAAATTTGCAAATCATTTCAAATCTGTCTGACTGGTTTACTGTGGAGTCCCAGCTTCATAGTGCTCAAGAAATCTGCGAAGCCAAAGGTCACAAGTATTTTCTCTTAGTAGTTTTACAGTTTTAGTTCTCACGTTAAAGTCAGCGATTCATTTCAAGTTAATGTTTGTATATCATATGAGGAAAACAATGATAGTCCAATTGTTGTAACACCATTTGTGGAAAGATTATCTTTTCTCCTCCTAGCAGTTTGGTAAAAATCAATGGATAATATATGTGAGTCTGTTTCTGGATTTGCTATTCTATTCCATTGATCTATATTTTTCTTTCTCTATGTTAATACTATAGAATCTTGATTATTATAGCTTAATAAATCTTGAAATCAGTTATTGTAAGAACTCAAATATGTTTCTTCTTTTTTAATGTTGTATTAACTATTCTAGATTCTTTGCATTTTTATATAAATATTAAACTCAGCTTGTTACAATACAAAAGCTTACTGGGGATTTTCAATAGTATTATTTTACAATAGTATTACTATTGTAATAGTATTACAATACAATATATGTAATACAATACAGTATATGTATTGTATAGTAATACAATAGTATTACTATAGAGAAAATGGGGAAGATTGGTATGTTAACAATATTAAGTGTTCTGATCCATTAATAGATATCTCTCTATAGTGGCTCAAGTTTTTAAACTTTTCTCTGCAGTGCTTTTTGTAATATAGTATAAATATATATCATCTGTCAAATTTAACCCTAACATTTTCATATTTTAATACTGCTATAGATGGTAATTATTTATTGACAGTAAATAGAAATATAGGAAACTTTGCATAATTATCTTGTATCTTTCAAACTTACCACAATCACTTATCAGTATACTCGTATATTCTTTTTTTTTTCTTTTTTGTATCTCTATATTCCTTTGACAATTACATCAAATAGCTTGCACAGGTAATTATGATATATACAAATAGAGGCAGTTTTATTTCTCTTTTCAATCTAGATGGAATTTATCAATTATTTTGCCTTATGGCATTTTATAGACCCTACTTGATGGTGTTAAATAGATGCACTGACAGCAGATATACCTAATTTTCCAGAAAAGTTGGGTAGAATTGGTATCATGACTTTCTTAATTGTTTGGCACAATTCATCAATGAAACCATCTAAACTTTCTTTGTGGAAAGAATATATTTAACTGAAAATTAAATTTCACTTATATAGGATTACTTCGGTTTCCTATTATGTACTGTGTAACCTTTGGTGCTTTGTCTAGTTCATCATCATATTAGGTTACTACCCTTTATAAATATTAGAATATTGTCCCTATTGTTCTAATATTGACAACTTGTGTCTTGTTTTCATTTTGGTCAGTCAGGCTGGAGGTTTATCAAGTTATTAATTTTCTCACAGAAATTTATTTTATTCATTATAATTGTTTTTCTGCTTTATGTAATAGATTTTTGATATGATCTTTATTATTTTGTCTCTTTTGCTTACTTTGGGTTTAATTTTATTGTTTTTTACCTTCTAAAGTGGAAGTGATCTATTTGAAACTTATTTTTTCCAATTATACGTTTTTAATACTTTATTTTTATTGTATTTTTCCATTACCATTTATCCTCCTTATACTCTCTCCTATCTCCACCCCAAGCTCCGCAATCACCACACTGTTGTCCGAATCCATGAGTTTTTTTTATTTTTTTTTTGCTTGATTCCACCACTCCCCAATTGTATATTTTAAGGCCATGCATTTCCCTCTTAATACTTTTTAGATGTATGCTACAATTGTTCTTATATGTTATGTTATCACATTCATTAAGTTCAAAACAGTCTAATTTTTATTTTGATTTCTTTGACCCATGAGATTTTTAAAATTGTATTAATTAAGTTTCAAAGGTTTGCATATTTTCTAGATATCTTTTTCTTATTTATTAATTCCAGGTGATTGGAGAACACACTTTTTGTCATTTGAATTACTTTAAATGTAATGAACCATAATATAATCTCTTAATAGTCTATGTGCACTGAAAAAATATGTATTTTAATGTTTTTTGATACTTTCAACTGTAGTATTTTCTAATATTACTGATTTTCTGTCCCCTTATTCTAACAATTATTGAAAAAAGACTGTTAAAATTTCTAACTACAATTGTGGATTAGTCTATGTTTTTTTCTTGTAGTTCTATAAGTTTTTGCTTTATTTCTTTTGGAACTCTGTTATTGAATGCATAAATATTTAAGACTGTTATTTTCTTTTGATGAATTAATCCCTTTGTCCTGATGAAATAACCATTTCTTTATTCCTGATAATCTAATATCTACTTTGTGTGTTATTACTATAGCAACTCCAGGTGGCTTTTATTTTTTGTACCATGCTATAAAAAGCTAGCATTGTATATTTTTTTCCATTCTTTTATTTATTTTTGGTTTTATATTTAGATTAGAGTGATTTTTCTGGGAAGTATCACATAGTTACATTTTAAATGTCTATGTATTGAAATAGCTATGTATTATCTTAACCATATATATTTTATATGGTTATATATGGTCAAATACATATATATATATTTGAGGAATTATAGAAATTCATGTTGTGTGTGCTAGTGAAGAGAAGGGCAAGACAGTGGTTAGGTCTCTCTGAGTCACCTCGGGCAGGTTATGCACTGTGGATACGGACTCAAAGACAATAAAAGGCCAACAAAGCTTCTAAGCATGGACACAGTACAATTAGATTTTAGAGGAAATTACCTGGCTATATGGTGTGTCTTAGGCTGAAGGATAAAAAGATTTGCGTCAAAGAATCTATCAGGAGATGTTTGTAGTGATTCAGGGCTGGATAGTTAGGTTAGTGGCAGTGGACATAAACAAAAATGAACAAACTTGAAACATGGTTAGCAAGTAGTTTGAAAAGAATTTAGATTACTTCAATGTTGAAGCCCAGAGTGGATTGTTGAATAAGAATAGAGATATTAAAAAATCACATTTATATGTCTGGCCAACTTTAGACATGCAATATATAAGGAAAACTGATGACTTCAGAATTTAGAGAGTCATTGTGAAAACCAAAAGCTAAAGTCCTATGGCAAGTTACATATATGGCTTTGAACCTCAAGAAATGTCAAAGCTAAAATGTATATTGGAGAACCAGCATATTAAGTTTTTAAATTTCATCTCACATTCTTTTCTATTATTTTTTCTGCCTTCTAAATGATCATTTTTAGGTTTGCACCACTCATCACTGACTGAGTTTTCTGCCACAAGGCTTTGTTAAACATGCAATCCATACTGTTTTACTGAACCCCTTTCCATTTTATCCTAACCCTCTAATTCGGTACCTGCTTATGGTTGTCTCTTCACATTACATAGCTTAGATTGTCCTGATGGTGTCAAACCATTTTCAATATTCACTGTGAGTTTCTGTAGAAAAACATTTTGTGGAACACTGCTCATTCATTCCCTCTTCAGAACGTTATTTTCATTCTAGTGTAATATAATCATTTTTTCCAGGAGCCCTGTGTTTTTTCTCTTCTCATTCATTCTCAGTCAAAAGATTCTCTTAGTTTTATTTATTTATTTAATATTTTTATTGATTATGCTATTACAGTTTTCCCAATTTTTCTCCCTCTATCCCCCCTTCACCCTGCCCCCACAACCCTCCAGCATTACCCACCCCTTAGTCCACATCCATGGGCTGTCCATAAAAGTTCTTTGAGTCCTCTGGTTCCCATACCATTTTTATCTCTCCCTGTCTACCTTATACCTACTAACCATGCTTCTTCTTCCCTGTACCTTTTCCCCCCATTCCTCCCTTCCCCCTCCCCACTAAAATCCCTTCATGTGATGTCCATTTCTCTGATTCTGTTCCTGTTCTGGTTGTTTGCTTAGTTTTTGTATCCATTGCTTTTCTTTTATTTTAGGTTCATTTGTTGATAGTTGTGAATTTGTTGTCATTTTACTGTTTATATTTGTTATGTTCTTTTTTTTAGTTAAGTCCCGTTAACATTTCATATAATAGTGGCCTGGTGATGATGAACTCCTTTGACTTGACCTTATCTGGGAAGCACTTTATCTGCCCTTCCATTCTGAATGAAAGCTTTGCTGGATAGAGTAATCTTGGACGTAGGTCTTCGACTTCAAATGCTTCTTTCCAGCCCCTTCTTGCCTTGAAAGGTTTCTTTTGAGAAATCAGCTGATAGTCTAATGGGAACTCCTGTGTAGGTAACTCTTTCCTCTTGCAGCTTTTAAGATTCTCTCTTTATCTTTAATCTTGGGTAACTTAATGATGATGTGCCTTGGTGTGTTCCCTCTTTGGGTCCAAATTCCTTGGGACTCTCTGGGCTTCCTGGACTTCCTGGAAGTCTATTTCCTTCACCAGATTGGGGAAGTTTTCCTTCATTGTTTGTTCAATAAGTTTTCAATTTCTTGCTGTTGTTCTTCTCCTTCTGGCACCCCTATAATTCAGATATTGGAACATTTCAGGTTGTCCCAGAGGTTTGTAA
>PVKM010043581.1:0-12480 GCA_004027735.1 Carollia perspicillata | reverse complement strand
AATGCAATACTGATCAAAGTACCAATGGCATATTTTACAGACATAGAACAAACACTTCAAAAGTTTATATGGAACCATAAATGACCCCGAATAGCAGCTTCAATTTTGAGGAAGAAAAACAATGTAGGAGGGATCACAATACCTGATACCAAACTGTATTACAAGGCCACTGTCATCAAAACAGCCTGGTACTGGCATAAAAACAGGCACATAGACCAGTGGAACAGAACAGAGAGCGGAGAAATAAACCCAAGTCACTACAGTCAGTTAATATTCGACAAAGGGGGCAACACCATAAAATGGAGCAAAAATAGTCTCTTCAACAAATGGTGTTGGAAGAACTGGACAGCTACGTGCAAAAAAATGAAGCTCGAGCACCAACTCACACCATACACAAAAATAAATTCAAGGTGGATAAAAAATTGAAATATAAGCCATGACACCATTAAAGTCCTACAGGAGAACATAGTCAGGAAAATCTCAGATATCTCATGCAGCAACATTTTTACTGATATGTCCCCTGGAGCAAGGGACATAAAGGAAAGAATAAACAAATAGGGTCTCATCAAAATAAAAAGCTTCTGCACGGCTAAAGAAAACAGCATTAAAATAAAAAGAGAGCCAACCACTTGGGGAAACATATTTGGCAATGATACCTCAGACAAGGGATTAATCTCAAAAGTATACAAAGAACTTACACGATTCCACTCTAAGAAGATAAGCAACCCAATTAAAAAGTGGGCAAAGGACTTAGACAGACACTTCTCCAAGGAGGACATACAGAGAGGTTTCAGAGACACACGAAAAGATGCTCAATATCGCTAGCCATCAGAGAAATGCAAAATAAGACCACAATGAGATACCACTTTACACCAGTCAGAATGGCCATCATAAACAAAACAACAAACAACAAGTGTTGGAGAGATTGTGGGAAAAAAGGAACTCTAGTGCACTGTTGGTGGGATTGCAGACTGGTACAACCACTATGGAAAACAGTATGGAATGTTCTAAGAAAACTAACAATGGAGGTGCCTTTTGACCCAGCAATTCCACTGCTTTGATTACACCCTAAGAACCCTGAAATTCCAATCCAAAAGAACCTATGCATCCCAATGTTCATAGCAGCACAATTTACAATAGCCAAGTGCTAGAAGCAACCTAGGTGCCCATCAGTAAATGAATGGATCAAAAAACCATGGTACATTTACACAAAGGAATTCTATGCAGCAGAAAGAAAGAAGGGGCTCCTACCCTATGCAACAGCATGGATGGAACTGGAAAGCATTATGCTGAGTGAAATAAGCCAGTCAGTGAAAGAGAAATACCACATGATCTCACCTTTAACAGGAACCTAAACAACAAAACAAAGAAGCAAGCAAAATATAACCAAAGAGTTTGAAATAGAAAACAGACTGACAGTAACCAGAGGGGAGAGGGGAGGGAATTTCAGGGGGAAAAGTGAAGGGATTTTAGGAACAAGTATAAAGGACACATGGACAAAACTAAGGAGGTGGAAATGCGAGGGAGGTGTGGATCACTAGTGGGGTGGACTGGGATGGGATTAAAAAACAGAAAACTGTACTTGAACAACAATTAAAAAAATAAATTTGTCTTCTATGCTGATAACTTCTACATTTGTATTTCCAGCTAAGACACCTTTTGTAAACTTTAGAATGTTGTACCCAAGTACTTACTAACTTTCCCACTTGGAAATCCAACTGATATCTCAAAGGCAACATGTCTAAGATTGAAGTCCATAAAACTGGACTTCCTGGGGCCCTCAGAATCTTGGTCCAGTGGTATGTCTAAAGTCTCCATTGCTCAGGTTCAGAATCTCGGATGTATCCTGAATACCTTACTTTTTTCAGACTTTATTCAATCAATCAACAAAACCTATCTATTTAATCTTTGATACATGTCCAGAATCTGACCATTCCTCAACACCTCCACTGCTACACCATAGGGCAGTCTGTTAATATCACTTACTTTAAATTTGTTTTTCTGCCTCTGTCCTTGCTTCTCTGTAATAGATTCTGAACTCTTCAGTGAAAATAGTATTTTAAAATACAATTCCTCTCATATCACTTCAATTTAGAGTAAGTCAAAATATTTCCATCGACTTGAAAGCTTTAAGTAATTTAACCCCATGCTCATGTTTCTTTTTTGACCTAATTTTCTACTAGTTTTCCTTCAGTTACTTTGCTTCAGCCTAATTGGAACCCTTACATTATTTCCAGCATAATAGGTGCATTAAAAACATATGAAGGTTGTACTATCTATTTTTATTAGAATATTCTTCTGCAAATATGATTAACTTCTTTAACTCCCTCAAGTCTGCCCAAATGTTATTGCCCAAATGAGGTCTATCTATTGTGACCCTTTATGTAGAATTATAAATCTGTACTCATCCAATAATGTCTTATTTCTTTAATTCTGCTTTACTATTTTTACCATATACTTTATTTCCTTTCAGTGTGGCATACCATTGATTTATTCATCAATTGATTGTTCATTGTAAATCTTCCTCTGTCTCATTAGATTGTCCAAGAGTGTAAGATGCTTTGTTTTACTTTATTTTTTGACCAATGTATCCAAAGAACCTATAAGAGTTCCTAACATATAATAAATATTCAACTAATGTGCCATAAATAAACACATTATTTCCTTATTTATGCCTGAAAGCTAGATATATTTATGCTTGTCATGATGTCCTTTCTATAGTGACCAAGTTCCTCTGATTTTTTTCCCAGAAGTCTCCTTACTTCAAAGTCATCTTCACCTTCATTTGGACAGGCTGATAATAGCAATAATTTCTGAGGCAGTTGGAACAATACCATTTTTTCATAGGCTAAAACTGTGACATCCATTACTAATATAATGACATGAAAAATAAGATAAAAAATAAACATTACCAAAGCTGTCATTAATCTTATTGCCACATGTATTTCTCTAAAATACAATTTTTGTGCTAACTGATTAAAATATTTTGTGCTTTAAATTATATCTATATAAGAAAGAATTTTGATGATGGTTATGAATGGTAAGATTTATTGAGTACTGACTAAAGTTCCACTCATGCTTTGAATTTTACATAATATTAATTCTGTCACACAATCATTATAATAATCCCATGACGTAGGTATTGTTATTACTTCCATATTACAGATGAGAAAATGAATTTATCAAGTTAAAGTGCTTGCACAAGAAGTTTTTGAATTTAAAATATGTCCTACTGCCATTTGAAATTAGACAACTTCCATATTCTCAAAATGGAACACAGTGAAAACAATAAGATATAGTTATACTAGGAATAAAATGCAAAGGAATTCTATAATTTTCCATAATTATCATTTTACATCCTATTCCCTTTGGAAAATCAAGTGTTTTCAGTTAACTCTTCCTGTTTTCTTTTTAATCCCAATCTCATTATTTGTCTAATTCACACATTTCATCACAGTCCTGTGAGTTCATTGTGTCCTTTAATTCAAATATATCTTTTTAAAGAAGCTAAGCATGATTGTGTGAGGGAACCTTTAAAAAATTCTTTAAAAGACATTTTATTTTTCAATTTCAATTAACACAAAAGAAGATATTAGTTCCAGGTATACTACTCAATGATTAGACATTTACATAATGTAAGAAGTGATTTCCCTGATAAATTTAGTACCCATCTGACACCATACATAGTTATTGTAATATTATTGACTATGTTCCTTAGCTGTATTTTACATCCCTGTGACTATTATTTGACTATATTAACTACTAATTCACACTCCTTAATCCCTTCACATTTTTCACCTATTCCCCAAACCCCTCCCATCTTGCAAACATCAAATTATTCTCTGTATTGACAAATGTTTCTGTTCTGCTTGTTCATTTATTTTGTTTTTTAGATTTCACATGTATGTGAAATCATCTGGAATTTGTCTTCCCCTGTCATTTATTTCACTTAGTACACTATCCTCTATTTCCATCCATGGTGTTATAGATAGCAAGATTTTATTCTTTTTATTGCTGAATCATATATTTCATTGTGTATATGCACCACTTCTTTATCCATTCATCTATTGATGGGTACTTAGATTGCTTTCATTTGTTGGCTATTGTAAATAATGCTGCAATAAATGTATGGATGTATATGTCTCTTTGAATTAGTGTTTTGGATTTCTTTGGATAAGTACCCTGAACTGGAATTTCTGGGTCCTTCCTTAATTCTTGTTATAGCCTTTTTTTTAAAGTGCATTTTTTTCTGATATAAATATTGCTACCACAGCTTTTCCTATTTCCAGTATAATGAAATATCTTTTATCATTCATTTACTTTCAATCTGTGTGCATTTTCATCTGAAGCCTCTTGTAGACAACATAGGTAAGAGTTTTGTTTTGTTATCCATTCAGTCACAGTATGCATTTTGATTGAAGCACTTAATCCATTTGCATTTAAAGTAATTGTTGATAGATAAATGCATCAATTGCCATTTTATTATTCATATTTTATCTATATTTTTCTTCTTCATAAAGAAGACACTTTGATATTTTATTTATTACTGGTTTAACTTCTTTAGCTATTTTTTTTGGTCTGGGAAGCACTTTATCTGCCCTTCCATTCTAAATGATAGCTTTACTGGGTAGAGTAATCTTGGATGGACGTCCTTGCTTTTCATCACTTTGAATATTTCATGCCAATCCCTTTTTGCCTGAAATTTTTTTATTGAGAAACCAGCTGATAATCTTATGGAAGCTCCCTAGGAGTTAAGTAACAGTCTTTCTCTTTCTGCTTTTAAAATTCTCTCTTTGACTTTAACTTTTGGTATTTTAGTTATGATGTGTCTTGGTGTGGGCCTTTTTAGGTTCATCTTATTTGGGGCTCTCTGCATTTGTGAGGGAATCTTAAATGTCTCCTTTTCCTCTTATCTTAGATTAAGATTAAAGAGAGCTAGAAAAAATAAAATAAATAAGACATAAGAAATTAATTCTAGACTTAAACCCACCAGTAAAATTGAGAAAAGTTATATGGATAATGCAAAGTGCATAATTCATGTGTAGAAAATTAAAAGGAGCTACTATGTATAAAATAGGTATAATTCAAAGTAACAGTTCTGTTCACTGATAAACCTCTTGATCAGGACTTCTTAAGCTGGGATACACATGTCCCCAACAGACCTATGGATACATTTCAACCAGAGGAGCTTTCCTTTCTCATGAATGCAGGAAACAACCTATAGTATCATTGGAAGTACTTATGATATTGTCACCAATAAAACTGAGCTATATTTTTCAATTTATTTTAGTTTCGAAATATCATATATATTCATTATTACTTTGAAATTATGGTAGTCATTAGACCTTCCATGAGATTGCTCAGTATTAGGTTCTCACACTATTACAGAGACTTCATAAAGTCACACAAACTGGAAGAGATCAAAATAGTTTGTGGCTAAAAGAGAAAGAATGTGATAGGTTCTTAAAACAAATCATCAAGGAATCGACAGTTTCCACATTCCTATTGAGTATGTTACTAGATGGAGCTATAGACGTTTCTTAATGTAGCCAACAGATTGGTTTTGCTAATGGTGCACATACTGACACTTTCCAAAAAAAGGAATCTTATTTTGTGAGTCCCTTTTGGATACTGCAAAAGCTGTTTATGTTGGGAAATGATAAAAAAGTTGTTTTGCCAGACAAATATTTGACAGGAAAAAAAGCATCATACTCTTTGCACAGATGGAGCTTCCCCAATGATTGATAATGCATCTGTTTTTGCTACTTCAGTAAAAAAAAAAAGGAACCTCCTTTTGTCATTGTCACTCACTGCTTTTTATAGAGATGTGAAGTGGCAATGAAAACTTCTGCAATACGCCTGAAAGAATTTTTTTCAAGAGCCATAAATATTGTCAATACATTTTGAAATTTCTTCATTTTTAAATATTTTTAAATGAATGACCCAGGGTTATGGACAATGGTGTGGGGATTGAATGTGTGAATGGGGGGGGGTGGGATGGACAGAGGAGGGCAAAGGGAAAATTTTGGACAACTATAAGAAAATAACAATAACAAAGAGTAAAAATCTATAGTAATCCCCCAAAATTTAAACATTGAAAAATAGGAGAATAGTATACTTTACCACATGGAAGTTAAGTGGCTTCCAACATAAAGCTTATATAGTGATGGTTCAAACCAGGAACAGAAATTTCACCTATTCCACACACAAAAAAATCTTTTTTGGCTCACTTTGCAAGAAAAGATTTTACCCATTGGATGTCTTACCTGAAATATCTTCACCATATGAATGAGATAAATTTTTTAAGATCCTAAAGTTACCATTACAATTCTCTAAAATTCCAATCCTTCTTGGCTAATCTCCCAATAAGGAAAACAGTAGAAATCTACACTCTTGAAAACTTTAAATGCTGGAGGATATGCTTTACCATATAAAGTGGAGATATGAAATTCTCTGTTAATTTATTTGAAAAGAGAAATCTGCAAATCCCTAAAACACATCAGAAGACTTTCCAAAGGTATTTCTTTATTGACAGCATTAAATTTAAACCATGGTTGAACAATCTTTCTTTGCGATATAAACTGTGTAAAAGATGTTAAACTAACCAAAGATGAACTCACTGATTCTTAGAACAGAAGATCTTTCTACAATTACATTTTTACACAAAAAGCCTTGGACAATGCTGGTGTTCATTGTGAAAAACTTATTTCTGCATTTAAAAGAGCTATGAAAGTTTTATTTCAATTTTAATAATATATCTTTGCAAATATATATATTTTTGTTTTTTAACAATGTAAAAAATAAAATTAAGTTGATTGGATGTCATGTCCAATAGGACATGTATGTTGACTCACAGGTTAATGACCTTATTCAAACTAAGCAGAAATTACCTTCACACTGAAATGTCAAATAAATAAAGTTTAATGGCTTTTCTAAAATAAATTATTTTGTTAATAAAAACATGTATGTTAGGATATAATAAATTTAATTTTTAATATTTGGTAAGTAACTCATTATAATGTTTTTGATATTTAATTTTGTTTTATGCATTAAATATTAGTTTGAAAAGGAGTTCATAAAGTATCTCATAACCATGGCACAAAAGAAGTTAAGAATTTCTTCCCTAGGTCCTTTATTTTCTTTCTATGTTGTGTGTTTCTTTAATTTTGTTTCTAGTCTTCAACTAATAGACTGTACTTTACTAATTTAATTAAGAATGCACTTTCGGAACACTGAATGAATAAATACATCTCCCTTTCTGTTGAGAACAAAATATTTTCCATCCATTGTTTAATTCATTTAGAGGAAATAAAGAGATGTAGATATATGTTTATTCATAAAATATTTTCACACAAAATTTATCCCCAGGATCAGTTGGCAATAGATGTCGACTAGAGTTCACAGCCATTCTTGCATTGTTTACATGTCCAGTAGAGGGTTTTAGTATTGACTCTTTGTCTGCATCCTGTTTTTTTTTTTTCTTAATGAGTTTGGTGGCTCAACCTTGAAAAAACCTTAATCTCATGACAGCAGATTTATTCTAATTGCAGTTATTCCTTGTGGACTGCACCATACTAACATGCCACTCATTAAGTCCATTTGTCTCTGAGCCGAAACATCTCAAATCTGATTTACTTGATCCTTCTACCATCAAAGAAGAAATAAATCCCTGTCTATCACTTAAAATGAGGTTGGCTAAAAAAAACAAACAAACAAACAAAAAACAAGAAATGAAAATGAAAAATGGTTTTCTTAATGAGTTCTGTACCATTGCTCTTTATTGTTAAAAATAAGCTCTGCCAAATGCAAAATAAAAAGAGCAATTAAAAAGACATATACTATAACTTCACTCTGAATGCATTATTTTGTTTCTGTAAAGTGAAAGAAAAGCAAAGAGAAATAGGTAGCCTATTTCTCTCTCTCAGCTACTGCCATCCCTATGACAACATCTTGAAACCTCACCTATGGCTCTCTTTTACCTTTCACATCAAATGTGTAATTGACTATTATGTTTCTGACAATATATCTTTGAGCTTCTCAATCCCTTTTGTTCGACTAAGAGTGTGCTTGTCTCCTTTCTTCTCAGTTACTATTCCCTGACCAATTATCAATGTATAGTCCCTGTAATTAGTAGCAGCAGTATAACCTGGAAACTTTTTAGATGTGCAAACCTGTAGGTCCCACCCCAGTCTTTCTGATTCAAAAACTTTGGGGATGGAGCCCAGCATTCTCTGTTAATTATTAACTTTTGTTTTAACAATACAATTCTGATGCATGCTAATGTTGTAAAATGACTGGTAGATAAAAGAAATACAGCTTTAATGGTAAAGTTATATTGAGACTGTTCTCAACCTGTGTGTTTTTGCAGTTTACATAACCTCTCTGGGTGTTTGGTTCATTACTTGTAAACTGGAAATTGAAACATCCACTACATGGAATGTCTGAGAATATTGAAGGTTGATAAAACTTTGCTTCCTTACCTCTCTACATTATAGTTTTCTTAGATAAGCAATCAAGATTATAGCACCTATATTCAAGAGTTGTGGGGATTCATAAATACTACTGGTAGTAGTAATACTAATAATGCAGTTTATAGCTGTGGGCATATATTATACAGAATATAAATGTTAATTTCATTCCATTGCTCATAGTAGGTACTAGATAAAAATTGGCTAATTTAAACCAATTTTTTTGAAGTGTTTCTTGTCTTAAAGACAAAATTCTGGTCTAGGTTTTCCTTGACTGCACATTTTGTTTGTTTTGAGATTTCAGCCAATATTTAGTTGTCATACAAGTATATTTTTCTTCCTTTACCCTAATGATTGAAAAAATTCTCTCTTCATTTAGCTCTTCAGAAAACCTGATCACCTTAAAAAAGACACAGAGTTGCCACTTAGAATCTCTTTAATGTGGCCATTCACTTTTGATTTCTATTGTAATGTGTCCACAACACAATCACTGATTAAATTGAACTCATTAGGAACTATTTTATGTAGTGCTAACATAATTTTTGAGACATGCTTTGTAATATTTCACTAATGAACACCTCTTACAGACAAAGTTAAGGTATTTCATATATTTTAGAAAATTCAAGCCATAAAAAGAGCTCAGTAGAAAGTGTTTGGTCTAAAAAAGTTTTTCATTTTCGTGTACTTAACAAAACATGAAACAAATTCAGATTCTAGAAATTGTGTAGAGGCCTCTATAACATTTGACAAGCATTTTTTCTTAATGACAAATACATGTATTTAAAATTTTGTGAAGTTATTTATCCAGCATTTTTGAAATACCTTGTATATATTTTTGATAAATATAGCATTTTGTAAAATTAACTGTGGATAGTTTTCATATTGATATAAGACTTAAAATATAAACTGTGAGTTTCTTGGGAGATACAATAAAAAGAGCACTGGCCATAAAATCAAGAAACAAATGAGCTGTGACAGCAACTGTAAACTTGGGTAAAATTCTTTTTTTTTTGTCTTTTTAAAAATATATACTTTATTAATTATGCCATGATGATTGTCCCATTTCCCCCCTTCATTACACTCCATCCTGCACACTCCCTCCCACCCACACTCCCCCCTTTAGTTCATGTCTATGTGCCACAAGTTCTTTAGCTTCTACATTTCCCACAGTACTCTTGCCCTCTCCCTTTCTATTTTCTCCCCACCTTCTATGCTACTTATTCTCTGTATCTTCTCCACCACCTTCCTCCTCCCACTCCCCTGTTGCTAACCTTGCATGTGATTTCCATTTCTGTGGCTTCGCTCCTGTTTAGGTGTCTGCTTAGTCTGCTATTGTTTTAGGTGTGGTTGGGCAAGTGAAATAAAAGTGAAATAAAAGAAAAAGTGAAATAAAAGAAAAAGTAAACAGATGGGACTACATCAAACCAAAAAGTTTTGCACAGCAAAGGAAACCATCAAGAAAATGAAAAGAGAACAAACTGAAGGAGAGACCATATTCACCAACGTCCCATCTGATAAGGGTTAATAGCCAAAATTTATAAAGAACTTGTGCAACTAAACACCAAAAACAAACAATCCAATTAAAAAATGGGCAAAAGACCGCAGTAGACACTTGTCCAAAGAGGATATGTAGATGGCCAACAGACATAGGTAAAGACACCCAGAGTCACTAATAACCAGATAAATGCAAGTTAAAACCACAATGATTATGACCTCAAACATGTCAGAATGGTTATCATAAATAAATCATCAAACAACGAGTTTTGGCAAAGACGTGGAGAAAAGGGAATACAAATTGTTTATGGACTTATTAATAATTAATAATAGTCATTCTGACAAGTGTGAAGTGATATCTTGCTTTTCTTTTTAATATTTAAATTTCATATTTTAATTTATTGATTTTAGAGAGAGATATATTGATCTGTTGTTCCACTTATTTATGCATTTATTAGTTAATTCTTGCATGTGTCCTGACCAAGGATTGAACTCACACACTGGACATATTGAGATGATACTCCAACCAAATGAGCTACTCAGTAAGAACCTCTCATTTTGGTTTTAATTTGCATTTCACTGATGATTAGATACCTTGAAAATCTTTTCATACATCTATTGATAATTTGTATGCTCTGTTTGGAGAAGAATCTATTTAGGTCCTTTGCCCATTTTGTAATTGAATTGTTTGGTTTTAGTTTTTACTTTTATTTTGGTGTTGAGTCATATAAGTTCTTTATAAATTTTGGCTATAACCCTTATCCGATGGATAACTGGTGAATATGGTCTCTCATTTAGTGTATTCTCTTTTCATTTTGTCGATGGTTTCCTTTGCTATGCAAAACTTTTTGGTTTGATATGTCCCATCTGTTTATTTTTTGTTTTATTTCATTTGCCCAAGGAGATATATCAGAAAAATGTTACTAAGGGAAAAATGTCTGAGATTATAATGTCTTTATTTTCTTCTAGAATTTTTATGATTTCAAGTCTTACATTTAAGTCTTTAATTCACTTTTAGTTGATTCTTATGCATGGTGTAAGACAGTGGCCCAGTTTCATTTTTTTAATGTATCTGTCCAATTTTTCCAGCACCATTTGTTGAAGACACTGTCTTTTCCCCATTGTATGTTCTTGCCTCCTTTGTCAAAAATTAATTTACCATAAAGGTATGGGTTTATTTCTGGGCTCTCTGTTTCATTCCATTGATCTTTATTTCTGTTTTTATGCCAGTAACACACTGTTTTGATTACTATGGCCTCGTAGTATAGTTTGGTATCAGTTATTGTAATTCCTCCAAACTTGTTTTTATTCCTCAAGATTGCTATGGCTATTTTGGATCTTTTGTATATAATTTTTGGAATATCTGTTCTAGATCTGAAAAATACACCATTGGTATCTTGGGTATCACCTTGTATCTATAGATTACTTTGGCTAGTATGGACATTTTAATTATATTAATTCTTCCTACCCATGAACATGGCATATGCCTCTGTGAAAAACAGTATGCGGTTTCCTCAAAAAACTAAAAATAAAAATAGATCTTTCCAATGACCTAGTGATTCCACTTATTGGCATGTATTTTAAGAATCCTGACACACTGATTGAAAAGAATATATACACGCCATATTCACTGCAGCACTATTTACAATAGCCAACATTTAGAAACAGTCCAAGTGCCCATCAGCACATGAGTGGATAAAAAAGCTGTGGTATGTTTACACAATGGACTACTCAGCCATAAAAAGAAGACAATATTAACTTTTGCTACAGCATGGGTGGACCTGAAAAGAATTATGCTAAGTCAAATAAGCCAGAGAAAGACAAATACTATATGATTTTATATATATGTGGGATTTAATAAACAAAATAAACAAACAAAATAGAAACAGACTTATAGATAGCTGTCAGAGCCTGGGGAGTTGGAGGTCTGGGTGAAATAGGTAGAAGGATTAAGCAAATAAAATGACCTCACAGATACCAACAACAATAAGGTGATTAGCAGAAGGAAAGGGAGGCAAGAGCAGGTACAAAAAGATAAAGGAGATATAAATGGTGACAGGGGACTTGATTTTGGGTGGTGAATATGCAGTAACATATACAGATAATGTGTTACAGAATTGTACACTTGAAACCTATACAATTTTGTTAATCATTGTAACTCAAATAAATTCAATAAAAATAGTTAAAAAGTGATTTCAAGTGGAATGGCTAATTAAGGCACTTTTATTTTTAGTTGCTACTGTTTTTATTTGTTACTATAAAATTTAGGCAGAGATTATAAAAAGAAGAATGTTATGCAATTTGTTACATAAATTATAATGTATTAAATCAAATCATTTTTTTAATTTAATCATAATTATGATATATGAAATCTATTCAGGTTTAATGGCTTCAATATTTTCCTGTGTTATTAATTTCAGTACACCACAGCATATAGAGTTCAAAATATATGATATTTGTGTAACTTCAGATGCATCACAGTTTTTGAAGCATTTTAGAGTTTGTCATAATTGTCTTA
>PVKM010043580.1:0-12480 GCA_004027735.1 Carollia perspicillata | reverse complement strand
ACCCACTCCACTGGTTGTTCTGGGGAGGGTTGTCTTTTTAACAATCGCAGCCACGTTCGCCTTTGGAGTGTTAGTTTGGACTGAGTTGCTTCAAAGAGCCCATGCTCTAAATCAATTTCTTACAGGTTGGTACGCTTCTTATTTAAAAACATTACAAATCCGTGAAAAATATGCTGAAACGCACATAGGTACAGGATGGTTTTAGCATCGAGAAAAGGCGACTGGGCGGGGTTGGGCGTTTTGGCCTGAGCAGGGCCGTCCTGTTCGAGCCCACCAAGTTCAGACATACATCTCAGTGGGGGAAACCTGTGTGTCACCAAGAATGCTCATCTTTAAGGAAACCATTTTTTACCCCTAGTAATTTTTAAAATTCTTAAGAAGCTAAAAAACCTACAAGGAGCTAACCGGGTACCTGGACTCCTCAAAACAACTGTGCTAAGCTAGACTGGGTTATCATTGCAGATCTCCAAGTGGCACAGCTTGAGAAAGTGTATGGACCCCTGGATCCCAAGGTCCCCGTCGCTGGGGAGATCAAAGCACCAGCAGTCCGGTTGCCAGGGGCGGTGCCCACGTGTGTGTGAGCGTCTCTTTCATGGAAATGTTTTTACTTAACGTACGTGCAGTTGGAGCTCTCCAGGAGGCCGCGGTAGGTGGCGATCTCGCACTCCAGCTGGGACCTGACGTCCAGCAGAATCTCGTGTTCTTGGTTCTGCCGCTCCAGGGCACATCGGATCTCCGCCAGCTGAGCCTCTAGGTTATCGATCAGACCCTGGATCTGCGTCAGCAGGGCTGTGTAGCGGGCCTCTGTCTCCGCCAGGATGCCTTCCTGGGAGTCTCTCTACCATGCAGGAGGAAAGTAGGACTTATAATGACTCCTTTAAACCCAGGTCCCTTGTGATCTGTACCATTTCAACAGTGGTTCCTTTGTAGCAGGTGCCAGCGGCTCTTCAAGCCCTCTTGCAAATAAATCCAAAACCAAAGTGATTGACTACACTAAGCTTGCTTCCCTTTACCCCAGTGGCACGTATCTTCCTGTTTCTTAATCACTTGATAATCTTCTACCACGCTTTCCTGCCTCCGAGAGAAAAAAAATATTCCCACTTATTCCACACCTAGGAATGAAAAACCCATTACCGTGGTACCCGGGAGTGTTTGGACCTTGAAAAGGGAGTGAGCAGCATCTAGCCCTAAACAGTCCCCTCATCAGATCCACTCTGTCGTGTGTAAAAGATAAGCCGGAACTCTGATGATTAAAGTTCCTTCCTGCTCTATCATTCTGTTAAGTTTTATGGATTTTAGGTTTTAGTATAACCTATTATTTGTGTGATTATCCCACTTCTTACAGATGAGAAAACGGAGGTCCAAGAGCTTAAATGAGCTGCCCCCGGACACATGACTGGCTCGTGAGGAAGCCAGCCTTGGGGCAAGGTCTTCCCAATAGCCTTCACACCAGAGTACTTACACATTTTTTACTTCAGAGAAGCGCGATCAGTTCTAACTTTGGAACCTGAATTCTGGCTCAGACTTTTATTTCCTTTGTGACTTAATGCCCTGGGACCTCGGCGTCCCCATCTATGAGACAGGTGAGATAATCTGGCTTGGGAAAGTCCCTTCACCTCCTGAGGCTCATCTGTAAAATTGGCTTCATAATTGTGCCACCCCCTTCAGAAGATTATTTTATAAATTCGATAATGTGTAAAAATGCTTTGCATTAAATAAAATTCTCTTTTAGTGTTTCCCGAAGTGTATTCATGGATCATTACTGCCATGAGATATTCTTTAAAAAAGGGGTCCACAGTCAAGCGAGTTCTGGAGTGCCGAATGCCATATACCTGCTTCTGGCAGAGGCGTGATACACATGCCAGCTTGTCCAATGCCTGCAGGAAGGCCCCCTGTTTAACCTTCGTTAAATGCAGCATTTCTCAGGTTTATCTGACCACCAGGTCCTGTTTTGGCCATAGACCCTTTGACAAACAGAGGGACTGTTGCTCTGAGGGACACAGTTTGGGAAACATGGCAGCATGCTAGTGTCAGGGGCCGTCGCCACCACCGTCGTGCTGGGCTCGGTCAGTCGTGCGCGTACCATGCGGCGCTGGGCCTGCCGTTCAACCTCCAGAGCGTTCACGGTGCGTCTCAGCTCGATGATCTCCTTCTGGCAGCACTGCTGCTGTTGAGAGCCAGTCACCACCTGCTGGTTCAGCTGCTCCATCTGCAACACAGTCCAGGGCCGTGGGCACCGTGAAGGAGAACAGCACTTGGATTAGAAGGCCCCTGAAGTGCAAGGCCAGCTCCCTCCCTGGTTTCGCCTTTCCGCCCTCCCTACCTGCGTGTTGAACCACTGCTCCACGTCTCTGCGGTTTGCCTCCACAATAGACTCATACCGGTGTCTCATTTCTTGTAGAACCTGATTGAGGTCCACAGAAGGGGCGGCAGTCACCTCGATGTGCAGTCTGTCCCCCAGCTGGCTCTGTAAGGCACTGATTTCCTGTGGACAGAAAGAGGGTGTGAAGTCACTTGGTGAATAGATGACTTCCTCGTGCTTGTTTCTGTCTAACAGCAATCATTTAGCTTAATCGCGTCGGAAATATAGCCCACAATAAAGGAACACATGATTCACAGCTGCATTTGAGATGCTATAAAGTGACTTAAAGCTATTTCAGACATGACTGTGTGTTCAAATATGGGCAGCATTAAAAGGAAGTGACTAGCAAGAGCTGGGATTTAAAGAATTTAGATCATTTCCAGGGACGGTTAATGGGTGAAGCAGCATAGAGGTGGAATTTATGAGAGACCATAATCTCCAATGCTAATATAGGCTTATGCCAATATTGATGTATATCAGTAGTGGTAGGAATCTGTGTAGGGATGCCGACAAAAAGATGGGAAGCCGTCTTGGCTGATGTGGCTCAGTGGATTGAGGGCCAGCCTGCAAACCAAAGGGTCACCGGTTCGATTCCCAGTCAGGGCACATGCCTGGGTTGCAGGCCAGGTCCCCAGCAGGGGGCACACGAGAGGCAACCACACATGGATGTTTCTCTCCCTCTCTTCCTCCCGCTTTTCCCCTCTCTAAAAATGAATAAATAAAATCTTTTTCTTTAAAAAAGATGAGAAGCCTATGAGGACAATAAATTTGAGTTACTTCCTTCTTCTGGCAAGGCTGGAGAGGACAGCAGAGGCTTCAGATATTGGGTTACCGGCAACTGATTTGAAACACATTGAACCAGTAGTAGTAATGCAGGTATTATCAGGGCTAAAACCCAGAAGGTTATCGAGGATACACCCTTTGTCAAGTCAATTCAAAGGAATCAGTGTTGTTTTTGGAGGCTTAGGGGAGGCTTTCTCTAACCTCTTCATGGTTGTTTTTAAGGCAAAGGAGCTCCTCCTTCAGAGACTGGCCTCGTGCCTCCAGGTCGGCTTTGCCCAGGGTCAGCGCATTCAGGATCTTCTGTAGGCCCTTGGCATCTGCCTCCACTAGCTGGCGCAGGGACACCTCAGCTTCATACCTTTAAAACAAGACATGAAATGAAAGACGTTAAAATGTAGGGGGTGTAGATCAAGCCACACAGAACTTCCTTCCGCATTTTCCTCTGGGCCTCTCATTTACCATATTTCTCTTGTGTGTTTAAAGCTGAAATCATTTGATGAACATCACCACTTAATTATTATTCCTATACCTGTTTGCCAGACTGGTGCTACATTGCTGTTCTTTTTTTAAAAAGATTTTTTAATTTATTTATCTTTAGAGGGAAAGGGAAGGAGAGAGGGAGAGAAATATCAATGTATGGTTGCCCCTTGTGCATCCCCTGCCGGGAACTGGCCTGCAACCCAGGCATGTGCCCTGACTGGGAATCAAACCACGATTCTTGGGTTCACAGGCCTGCGCTCAATCCACTGAGCTACACCAGCCAGGGCTACATTGCTGTTCTTTGAGATGAGGGAATTTATCCTCCTTCTCCTGCCCCTAGAGGTGATGCAATGACCGTGGAAAGAGCACTGGGTTAGGACTTAGGAGAGCTGGCATCCAAGTTTTGGCTCTGTGTTGCACTGGTTGTGTGCCTTTGCACAAGTAACTGAACCCCATTAAGCCACAGTTTTCTCACATTAAATGGGGTAACAGTATATTTGCCTTACCTATTTTACTAAACTCTTAGGTAATCAGATGGGTTTATATGTTAGAAACTATAGGTACCTATATGCAACATGTCAGTGGTTATTAAACGTAATACTTTATTGAATTTGAAGGTCTCTTCTGGGCTAGTGCCATCACGGTGTGGGTAGGAGGGCGACTAGACATGTAGATAATCTTATTGGGAGTTTAGCGTCCAATGCGGGGCGAATTCTGCCATGACTGACAGACAGGGTTGGGCGGGCTTACTTGGCTCTCAAGTCATCAGCAGCCAGTTTGGTGTTGTCAATTTGTGAGACCAGTCTGGAATTCTCAGCCTTGGTGCACAAGATCTAGAATTAAGAAGTTGCACACACAAATGAGACAAACACCGAGGTCCCTTCCTTATAAAACCCAGGGGATGGCGTGTATTTCAGTCGGCCAGGGAGGCTTTTCGTAGCTCTCCTTGGGAAGTTCGGGCAACTTTGGAAAATAAGAACTTCTGTTATTTCCCTAAAAGTTGAGCAAAAGTTACTTCAATAAAAGCTGGAGTAGATGCTTCACTATTAAAATATAAAATCTACCTTAACTTGCATAATATACCATGATCTACTAGAATGCAAACACCCTGTGGGCAGGGAAGTTTTAGTCCACCAATATGTTCCCAGAGCCTAGAGTGATGTCAGGTGCCTTGTTGTTGTGCTCAGTAAATGTTTGTTAAACGAATAAATAGAATACCGTATTTTGTCGTGTATGACATGCACTTTTTTTGGCCCAAATTTTTGAGGGAAAAATAAGGATGCAGATTATATATAGGTAGCACTAATTCATGTGTATAATGCAAATCACACATGGGACTCAGTTCTAAAACATGGTGCGCATTATACATGGCAAAATACGGTACGTCCAGCACACGTAGCAGCGGCGTATCGCTCTGAACAGGAAAGTTCGGTTTGGCGTGGGAAAAACTGTTTGAGCAACTGGGAGGCAAGGAAATGCTCATCAGCTGGAAAAAGTGGTGATGGTTGAAAACATGGGTGAAAATCAAACTAGTCAGAAACTTATTAAAACAAAATTCATTTTCTTATTTTGGTTAAAGAAATGGCAGCCATGTGTCGTTAACACATTTTGGTCCCGAGTCATCTGGTTAAAACAACAGCAGAGCGTATTTCTCTGGAAAACGGAAAACTGTGCATATAACTCTGAGTATTGCATCAAGATGACAATTTCATTCAAAACATTTTCCTACTTGACAAAATAGTTTTCAGCATCAAAGGAAATAAACGTATTAAAGTTTAGCAAACAACTATTACTTGGAGGACGTCAGTACAGAACTTGATTGTATGGGTTGCTAAGAATCTTACCTTCTGCTGGAGCTCTTCGATGGTCACGTAGTAGGACTGGTAATCGGGACATATGACAGGGAGCTCCTTATTACACACCTCCTGGATTTTACACTCCAGTTCAGTGTTCTCTCGTTCCAGCGTCCGCACCTTTTCAAGGTAGTTAGCCAGGCGGTCATTCAAGATTTGCATGGTCTCTTTCTCCTTACTGTTGATGCCCTCAGCACACCAGCCACAGGCATCCATAGAGGTACAGGCGCTGAACTTGTTTGCCAAGCAGGTGGGCATGGGACCAAGGCAGGGACTAGGTTGGCAGCCCCGGGGCGGGAGGGTTCTCGGAACATGGCCAGTTGGTTGGCAGCTGTTGGCTTCAAGGTCACCACGCTGGCAGCTGGTGTCCGAAGAAGTGAGCCTAAAATTGGTAATCCCAGAGCAGCTTTGGCATGGCATCGGAGAAGAAATAGCTGTTGGAGAGTCCTTGGTATCCATAGTGTGTGCCCAGCTTTGGTTTATCTCAAAGTCTGGGGTTCCTCTGGATGGAAAGCTCACGCTGCTGGCAGTGAGTCTGAACCCTGAGCGTTTGGTGGTTTTCTCCTTTTCGAAGGGCTTATATAGCCTTCCCTCTCGGCGGTGTCAGAGCAGGCAGGATGTTTTCCTTTCTAGTGTTTGTATCGAGTCCTGTGGGAACATCTCATTAGTCTGCTCTTGACTTGCCCGAGAAGAGTTACCTGTCTCGTAAAAATGTGCACCTAGGCTGTTCACTGAGTCGTTACCCGTCGCAACTACCACTTGTCATTGGGCACAGGGCTTCACATGGTTTCTTCAAAGGGACTGCTGCACAGTTCCGGCAGCACCGATTATTAAGTGGGTGTGAGGATATTGAATTCATTAAGTCCTCGTTGACCTCTGCACCTGGCATTGAGCTTGGCCAGGAATGAGCCCATTCATTTTTCCTCTCCTTTCCAGAAAAGGGAAACTGTTACTATGTGCTCACCATTGGTGTGAACTTAGAAATCGATACTTTATTTTGTTCTCACCATTTGCTTTTCCTTTTTGTCTTCTTGGTTCTGCCTAGTTGTTTTCTCCATTTTTTATTGAGTGTGGGTTAAAAAATGTCAGTCTTAAATGAGGCTCTTTTTAAAGGGTAACTGCTAAATTTCTGTTTTAGCCTTTCCAGGTAGGGTTTGATTGCTGACAATTAACTTCTTGAAGAAGAAGTACCCAGTGTTTGCTTGCGGGTATTACATGAGCTAAGAAATTGTGATGGTGTTGGTCTATATTTGGTGTTTGGTGTTTATATTTGGTGTTGAAAGGTATATGTGTTCTTTCTCAGGAATAGTTACTCGGCATTTTCTTAAGAAAGTTATTAGTTCCTGATGTTTTATGGAGGCTCTAGGAAAGAATAATTTTCTTGCCTCTTCCAGGGGCTGCCCCATTCCGCGGTTCACGGCCCCTTCCGTGTTCAAAGCCTGCCATGGCCAGCTGAGTGTCTCTCGCATGCATCACTCTGACACTGACTCTTCTGCTTCTCTCTTGCACGTTTAAGGACTCTTAAACGTGGAAGGTTATATTGGGCCTACTCACACCGTCTAGGGTCATCTTCCTGTTTAAAGGTCAGCTGATGACCAACCTTACTTCCCCCTTGCCATGTAGCCTAACATACTCAAAGGTTCTGGGATCAGGACATGAACATCTCTGCGAGCCCATTGTTCTGCATATCACATGATGTAAGGAAAAAACATAATTTACAATAGCACCAACAGATATAAAATGTGCAGGAATAAATTTAGTTAGAAAGGTACAAGATCGACATGGATAGAATGCTAAAACTAGAATAAATGGAAAGACGTATCCTATTTTTGACCTGAAACGCTGTATTCAACATTATAAAGCTGTCAATTATCTCTACATTCATTTAACTCAGATCCCAATAAATTTGTTGCAGTCCTGTATTCCAAAGTGACTTTTTGGAATAGAATAAGCAGTCTAGAAATAGACTCCCAAATAGATTGTGACTTAGTATATGATACACGTGACATTTCAAATCGCTGGGGAAAAGATAGACTAGCCTAGACTTCATAGTTTGAAGGCAGTTCTGAATCACCCGGGGTGCAGAGTCAGGGCAGGCCATGTTGGATCATACCCCTCAGCAGGACGAAGTACAAATCGATCAAAGATTCCAGTGTGAAGAATGAAATCACAAATTGCTAGAAAGCCATAGGAGAATCTTTTATACATTTGCATTCAGAAGGCCCTTCCAATACTGTCTCAAAATTAAGAAAATATGAAAAAACATAAATTTGACTCCATCAAATAAGTTGTGCATGGGTAGAAAATACGACCTAGAAAATCGGAAGGCAGAGGACAATGCAGGAAAGAATATTTGCAGTGACACCACAGATAGCGACCAGCAGGAAAACATAAGAGACATTTCGAAAAAGTGTCCTAGAAATAATGCTCAGCGTTACTCATAATAAAAGGAAATGTCCATTTAAACTGCATCGAGATATTTTATTTTTCTGTCTATCAGACTGAAGAAAACCCAAGTTTGATACTACGTGCATTGCATTGTGTGTGTGGAGCCTTCACTCATTGACGGTGGGAGTGTAAATTTGTACACGTTACTATCATCGTACTGCAATCGGAGCAGCGTGATGTCCGCAAAGACAGCGACGATTGTTGAGGTTGAGAAACTCACAATCACAGGTAGTCAATTGACTTTTGACAAAGTTTCCAAAATCAGTCACTGGGAGACCTTCTAAATAAATGTGGCTGCATCAATTACATAACTGTGTACCCAAAGTAGTACATCTTGAACCCTGCCTCATAATATATATAACAATTAATTCAAGATGGCTTAAAAATGCTTAAATGCAAAGGTTTTACATGCAGCGTTTTTAAAAGAAAACAGAGAATATCTTTGCAATCTTGTGGGTAGCACGTGGAGAACACTAATCATAAAAAAATCAATTAAAGGCCATTATAATTGAAATCTTTTGCTGATTCAGATATACCACTAAGAAAATGCAAAGGCAGGCCACGTGCTGGGTGAAACTATTCTCAGTACATCTGACAAAGGACCTCTCCTGTGACCCAGCAATTTTATGACGAGGCGTAGGCCCACGACAGATGAGTGATGTGCACAGATGGACTTGTGGGAGAGGGCTTTGTTCCTAAAGCCACAAAGTGGAAACAGCCCAGACACCCACAAGCGGGGTAATGGTTCCACAAGCCATGGTGTATGTATGGAATGGAACTCAATGACAAAATAGACTACCGGCACTCACAGCAGCATGGAAGAACCTAGAAAACAATGTGTTGATCTGAAGAAGGAGGATATAAAACAATATAAATGGTATGGTTACATTTATAGTAACTTCAAGAACAGGCAAAACTCATCTACGGTTCGATATCCCAGGAGCCTAAGGAACTGTCAAGGTTGGTACCCTGCATCGTGAAATTCTCGTCTACAGCTGCGTGGTTACTGTGTGCACTTTTTCTACTTCGTGGCACTTCATCCTTTTAATTGATGCAGTTTATCATATAAAATGATATCCTGATAAAATATGGTTAACATAAAAATAGATTTGATACAGCTCTCTAGCTATATGAATGCCGTTATCTTATTTATATACTTGAATTGCAAATGGATCAAATATTCACTTGTGAAAAATAGAAGGTATACACGTGCTAAAAGGCAACAGAATTCTTTGAAAAACTCAGAGAAGGAAGGCCTTCTTCAGCAGTGACTAAAAATCAAGAAACCATGAAAAATGGATAAATTTGACTCCATTGTAATAGTGTCAACAATAAAAATGAAGTTAAAAATAACAGTGCTTGAAATCATTCATAATTTTGAAACCATGGAAAAAAGACTGGAAGGAAATATATCTGAATGTGAAGAGTGGAATTCTCTGCATTTTATAATTACTGATACATGGCTTTTCCTTTATGATTGTATATGCATCCTAACAATTGAATGCATCCCATTCGGAATCAGAAAAAAGTCTGAAAACGACTTAGTGTTTCTGTTCTATACCTTTCTCTCCATCTCCCTACTTTTCTTCTCCTCTCCTGTCTCTCGGGCGGAGTTGTTCCTTTTCTTCCCCTAGCTGGCTTTGTTCTGGGAGCTGATTCCCCTTCCGTTCCTTCGGGGCCACATTTCATCACTGACACGCTTCTTTCCTTGGAGAGTTCACCTTTTCTTTACTGCTTGATCAATGTTCCTTTCCCTGTAAGGGTGTGCGACCTGATCCTAAAATACGTGTTCCCCGAACTCCGAAGGACTTCTTCCCTGAAGGCAGCTTCTTCCTTCCTTCAATCATCGAACTTTTCGGTAGAGCAATATGGTCGGAAAAACTTGAGTGCGCCCATCCTCACTCCACTGAGGACAGGGCGGCTAACTCGGGAAATGGACAGACCGAGAATCAACCTATGCCTTCAACATAGTAATTGGTACAACACTATGCAAAAACTGTACAATCAAATGCGATAGGCTAACAGTAATGTAAAAGCCCCCAACCTGGCCATCCTATATTAAAGACTTTTTCTGCCCTGGCTGTTGTAGCTCAGTGGATTGAGCGCGGGCCTGCGAACCAAACAACTGCGGTTCGATTCCCAGTCAGGACACATGCCTGGGTTGTAGGCCAGTTCCCAGCAGGGGACACGTGAGAGGCAACTGCACATTGATATTTCTCTCCCTCTCTCCTTTCTTTCCCCTCTAAAGATAAATAAATAAAATCTTTAAAAAATATTTTTAAAAAAAGATATTTTCTACTTCAGTTCTACTTTGCTGTTGCATAAACCCAGGTCGAAAAGATTTTTAACTCCTAAAATACAAAAAGATTAGTCATGCAAAATGTTATATATCATGGAGGGTAGTCATGTGCATCCTTTTGAGAGGAAATTGGATATAGTTCATTGGAAATTACAGGTGCTGGGGAAACTGTTAAACAAAATTGTCTTTTTACCATAATCTTAACCAAGGCAGAAAAGAAACCACGAGAAATGCAGAGAACAGGTGATGGAAAATTTATATGGCAGAGATTTCCACATGAGTCAAATTTGTGATTTTGTGACACTACAGCATTAAATTTCTTCCCAGCCTTATTATGAGAGGAGTAATGGGGTTTGAACACTATTTCATGGGCTTATATAACTGGAAAATATTTTATGTTGAGTATTTTCACTACCTTTCATTGTTAAACCAGGAGAGCGCACTGTAAAAAAAAAAAATCTAGCACAAAATTTTACGTCCGAAAACTCGACTTTTCTTTAAACCTACCCTGTATTAACAGTTATTATAATGTACTTTATTTTTGAGTCCTCAAAAAATAGAAATAGAAAAAAGGAGAACTTTTTCCCAGCTTCCCACTTTTTTTTTTTAATTATAGATTCACAGGAAGTTGCAAAGCTATGGTTATATCTCACTCAAGCATAGTACAATCGTAAAACTAGGAAATTGCTATGACGTGTGTAACTCAGTTCTTGTAATGTTGGTCACAGGTACAGATTTACGTAACCACCACGGCAATCGGATTCACAACTGTTTCAGCACCACAAAGGGCTCCTTGGTGCTCTGCCCAGTCTGTTCTCTGTCTCCATATTTCATCACTACAAGAATGTCACGTGAACAGCATCATGAGGTCTATGGCCCTTCACCTTGTCACTCACCACAGGGGTTTTCAATCTGGAGGACATTTGGGTTGTTTCCAGCTTTGGCTATTACGGATAAAGCTGCTGTGAACAATTGTGTATTTTTTCAATCCCTTTGCTTTTTTTTAAATTGTATTTTCCCGTTACTGTTTATTCCCCTTATATTCTCTTCCGCCCCCACCCCTCGTCTCCCCCCAGCAATCACCACACTGCTGAGTCCTTTTTTCTTTTTTGCTTGATTCCTCCACCCCCCAGCTCCCCACTGGCCCGAGCTGTCAGCTGCTCTCTGTGGACTTACCTATATCGTTGTGTTCGAGGTGAGCTTCTTGTGGGAAGGAGTTAGTGTTTTTGTTCACTCTAGCCAATCTCTGTCCTTCAGTTGTATTTGGATGATTTCTAGTTGCTGTGATTCCTGGTATGGTAGGGCTTAGGTCTGCGTTTTATTTTTGGTTTTCTGTTTGTTCCCTCTGCTTCTAAAATTTCTCTGTTTTCCTTCTTCCTGCCTTTCTGTGGGTTACCTGAATATGTTTTAGAATTCCACTTTTGTTTATTTATAGCGTTTTAAGTTTCCTTTGCATAGCTTTTTAAGTAGTTGCTTCAGGTATTACATTATATATACTGTATATAACCTGTAACAGCCTGCTGATGTGGACACTTTGTCACTTCAAGGGAAGTACGGGAACCTCACCTCCCTCCCTCCCTTCACTCACCTCTTCTTGGAGCTTCGTGTTCCTTCTCCGCCTGCAGCTGTTGGTGTTTCTGGGTTGGTGGCTCTCCCGTTCCCGCTACAGGGTATAGGAGAGAAAGAGGGAGCCCAGGAAACTCACCAGTGCTGCTCCTTGGACGTCACGGTCTCTAGACGGACTGGCCTCTTCTGCCACCTCTCAGGGTCTGCTTATATTTGTACACGGAATTTCCAGGTTTTGAGTCACACTTAGGAAGAGGAAAGGGGATAGGCGCCTCTACTCGTCTTTCTGGAAGTGGAAGTTCTCTACTTTGCTTTTGAAATGTATGAGAATAATTATTCTTATGTCCTAACTGCCCAGTAACAGACCAATGTAGCTTAAGGTATTTTATGCAGCCACTAAAATAATGGTCACAAGATGACCTTATATGAGAGGGGACCCCCCCAAAAAAAAACTGGAGGTATCTTCTGGAGGGTGGGCCCCTTGTAATACAGGCTTCTCCCACTAGACGAGTGTTCTAGGAACCCATCTGTAGCAGTGCACCAGCTGGTGTTGTTGTGAGAGGCTGCGTTCGCTTCAGTGAATTTTTTTTTTGAAGACTGAATGCATTTGCCCATTTTATGACGGGTGATTTATGAGCACACCTGCCCACACAGCACAGAGTGTTCAGTAATTTTTGACCAAAAACAGC
>PVKM010043579.1:0-12475 GCA_004027735.1 Carollia perspicillata | reverse complement strand
CATAATTTACTTGCCATAACATTAATCTACTTCAAGTATATAATTCAATTCTTTTTAGTGAATTTACAGAATCATGCAATCATCACCACAGTACAATTTCAGAACATTTTCTTTATGCCAAAAGTACCCCTTGGGCCTACTCATGCCTTTTTTTCCCTTAAAAACTCCTTTTGCTTGGTCTTGTGACAGCACACTCTTAACTTCCATATTGTCTTCTTGGCCACTCTTTCCCAGCCTTCTTGGCCTACCCTCCCCCACCAACTCTATTTAACTTTTAAAGACTGATATTCCTTCCAGCATAGTCCTTGGTCCTCTTTTCTCTTACTCTGTACCTTTTCCCTAAGCAACCTCATCTGGTCCATGACTTTCATTACCACCCTTCCTACATAAAAATCCATTTACCATCCACACCTCTTTTCTGACCTGTGAGCCTTTAAATGTTCACTTGTGTGTCTGTTGTCTTTACTTGACTGTCTCCCAGTCACCTCCAACCTACCATGCCTAAAAGTGCACTTAGTATTCTGTCTACCCCAAACCTTCTCCTCCTCCAGTGACTCATCTTTCCATACAGACATCCCAAGCACCTTTCACTCAGTATCTCACACCAGGAAACCTGGGTGTTACCCTTGACTCCTCTCTCTCCCTAACCTACCACATCCTAACCCTTCTATCTATCTCCATGGACACCTCCCCAGACCCAGAGCACCAGCACTTCGTGTCAGGACAACTCCCGCAGCCTCCTAATGGCTCCCCGGCACCCACTCTGCACACCTTCTACGCTTCTCTCCCCGTGCAATCACAGCCAAATAAAAAGTAAACCAAAATGTACATAAAACATTTCAATGTTTTTTATAACCCATGAAGTAGATTCAAAATTATTTTTTCCCAATTTTATTAAGATACAACCTAAGTGTCCATCAATGGATGAACGGATAGAGAAAATGTGGCATAAAATATACTGGAATATTATTTACCCATGCTGTACCATGAGGGCACCTTAAGAGCATTGTGCTAAGGGGAATAAGTTAAAATTCCTTACCACAGCCAGCAAAGCACCCTTGGATCCCTAACAAACCCCCATCTCATAGGCATCCCTTTCTCTGTCGCTTATTCAAATCCCAGCACAGCCTTAGGTCAGTTTCCTCTCACCAGAGGAAATGTCCTCTTTACGACTGCTCTTCCCTGGGTCTCCCCACCTCTCACTCCTACTCACCCTCGGGTCTTAGCTTATCCGTCTCCTTGCAAGGGAGACGTTCCTCCCTGACTCCACATTCTTGGTTTCCCAGAAACACTCCCTCACAGCATCATCCCCCTACCCTGGTTTTTACTTTGCAGCACGGATCACAACTGTAATTAAAAAACAATCCATGTTATTTAATATGTTTCCCTCCCTAGACTGTAATCTCCGTGAGCGCAGGGACAATGTCAGATGTGCTTCAAGGCTGTGCCATTAGGAGCTGGCTCAGAGCCTCGCACAGAGGAGGCACTCAGTAAATATTTGTCTGAGGACTGCATAGTTTCATTTAGTCCTCATAACAGTCCTGAAAGGTGACCAACATCATTCATACTGCATGGGGAAAAAAGGACATGGTAACTTGCCCAAAATCAATCACAGAGGATTTTAGAAGCATAAATAGAATAATGCATTGAGCAATTTACAATGCTTGCTTAATCAAATCTGAGTAATGATTAATGATACTCATTGTCATTAACACTGTTCAGCTTTTAAACAAGTCTTCCGAACAAAAAACAAAAGCAGTTAGTCAGCCTCAGGAAACAATTACAATCGTGCATCTAATTTCTAACTCTCAAAAAATGTTTGCGAGGTAGAAATTAATACATGTTAAATTACTCCATTGCAGATACGTGTAACGCATGGCCAGTCTATTATTTGTACATGCAGTATAAAGATCACTGATAAAAGCAGTCCCTGGTGTCTCCCAGTCCTGTACTCAGTCCTGCACACTGAATGAACAGCTCCGAATCAAGGCCTCACTGGGTACTAGATAGACAGTACCGGATGGTGTGGTAGATAGTGGCGCCACATCTCACATGCACTTTAAAAATGTTTGTTAACTGAATGTAGGAATGAGCAAGAACTTGAGCCTTCATATAGACTTGCCCTGGACTAGTACTGTTTCCCACACCACTAGTACTAGGCACCTCAACACTTTCAGCCTTTTAAATAAGATAAGAATGTACAATACACATGAGAATATCTTCTAATAAATATCAAAATAACTAACCAATAAACTAACTTTAAAAACCAACCAATAAAAGCAATGGATATTATTCAACAAATACCTACTGAGAACCTACCATGTACCACATAGTATTGACAATGGTGATACCTACATTTGAGTATTTCTTTAGAGGTTACAAAATGGTGATATCTGCCTCTCCTGGTCTTTCTCTGCAGTGAATCCTAACATTCCAACCCATGGCCCCATAGCCACTTGGTTTCTGATCCGCCCCCTCTAAGACCCAACACCCAACACAGCAGCAGCAAATTAGCTCTATGAGTTTCACATCCAGAGTGTTGAAACAAGCCCTGTAGTCTCACAAACCCACCAGGCCATGGCATCCTCTTAGCGCTTTGGGGAGGAACCATACAACTGGTTCTGCCACAGGTCCTGAATAGGACTCCAGTTCTTTCACTAGAACTGGACCCTGCCTGAATCCCACTCAAATGGAGCCTTGATGACTACACTTGCACTTGCTGGTCCCATCAATAAGGCTGAGACTAAATCTGTGAAAATTCCCCTTAATGCAGACCCAAACAAGCCTAATCAAGTCACTAGACCAGCAGTTCCCTGAAGGATTAGGCATCACAACCAGACAGGGTTGTTCAGGCTCTGACATACACCAGGGTTATCCGAGGTGATGGAGAGAAAAAGCCAAGTGTCAACTCATTGAGGCCAAATCTGGCAGCTCAGCCAGGGATTTTGCTTAAAACCAACAACAGTAAAAGATACAAAGAGATCAGGAACTCAGGAAATGCAGAAAAATATATGGGGTCAAAATCAAAGTGGGTAAGAAGCAAAAGATTCCAAGGATTTTATTTGGAGGCCCATTCCTATCACTGAGTTAGGGAATGACTGGGTTAAAGGCACAGACATAAGGGGACACTGTAATTTGAAACCAAAAAAATTAAGACAAGTCCTCTTAACAAGATAAAGTGTACTATTCCCATTTTACATGCAGGAAACTGAGGCTTGAAAGCTCAATAAATTTGTCCAAAGGAGAACCCTGGTCAATGGGGAAGATCCACCCAGCACCAAGCATAATGTCTGATTCCTAATACGCACTTCGTAAATGTTTGCTGATTAGATACAGAAATGAGCCAAAACTTGAACCCCTAATTTTCTGATTCATATATCACATGTGACTCCTGAACCTCACTATTTATAGGGTTTTATATCGCTAGCTCTTTAAGGGTATTATCTACCACACCACCCTTCCCCCATTGGCGCTAAGTGAAAGCCAAATAATTCATGATTGGAGTCAGGTGGATCTAATGAGAGTCAGCTTTGCCGAGGCCAGTCTTAAAGCAACAACATGCATCTGCAGAAAGGCCTGCTCTCACAGTGGCAGCGAACGAACGTGAGAAAATGGAAGCCGTCTCTGTGCACGTTCTTGGGAGAACCCAAATTTGCCTGGCTGGAGAAGCATCTCAGTGTATTTTTGTACCCCAAAGGCAAAACCACAGTGGATACAACAATGCTGATTCAAATGACATCCCTGAAATGACAACTTCTACAAAGAATACTCCTCTCTCAACTCACCTCTCTCTCTGTGCTCTCTGGTCAAAGCCAGGAGTGGAGATTATCTATATGTTAATGCATTGAATCTATTAATAATAAACATTTGTTTTGAACTCTACTTTACATTAGTAATGCGGCTTTCCAATCAAGAGCTCACTGGAAGCCTTTGTTTGTGAATAATGTTAGTTAATCATTAAACCAGTATACAGACTCGCCAGGCCCTATACAGAATAAAGAGCTGACTACAGGTTACCCTGTATGCCTCTGTGTTACTTAGCTAATAGCAAAGGCTGGAGAGCACATTCTTGTAAAAGGTAGGATACAATATACAAAATAACAGTAAGACAAGCCAAAAATCTCGACAAACGGAGACACGAAAGGTTAAGGTTGACATTTCTTCTTTAAAGTAAGTCACTGTGATGGAATGAGAGTAGAAAGAAATGTCAAACAGAAGAGAGGTAAAACAAATGAAATCCGCCACAGTAGCTGGCTTATGTCAAAATCTCAAAGGTGACTAGAAAAGGCCTTTCAAATCTAAATAAAGATGGGGAAACACCAACAGTTATGCCTTCTATTTATCTCCTTTCGGAGCTGCAGACATTTTCCAAACCTTAACTCATTAATCCTCACGACATGACTGTGAGTCGAGTGGATGGTCACCGGTCTACCTTCTTTCACAGAAAGTTGCAAGACCCAGGGGAGAGATGAGTGGCGGACTTGCCGTGTGGTGCCCGTGGGCAGCCTGGGAGGGAGGCCGAGCAGCAGCCAGCAGTTCCAAAATCCAGACACTAAAGCACAGAATCTCCAGCCCCAGAAAGAAATTCCTGTCGCAGTGCTATCTGAAATGATGAGATTGGAAAGCCATTCTCTTCTAATTAGCGCCAGGACTATAATTCTCTGGTCTCTTCCTACGTGTTAATGAGCAGTTTTTAAGGGAATCTTGATAAATATGGAATCAGTGCTTTAAGATGCTATGTCATTCATCACTAAAGATGAGGTCCATGCATTACCCTGTACCTCTATTACTTTCAAGTACCCTGTACTATTGTTCAAAATATTTGTTGTTACTTCCCGAAGGGGCCTGAAATCAGGCTTGGTCTTGTGACTGTGAGAAGATTAATATTGCTATCCTATTGATGCCAGGCTTGACCATATAACTGCCTTTGGCCAATGAAATGTGAGCAAAATTTCCATTAGTCACTTTTGAAAAGAGGCTTTAAGAGTTAACACACGGTTAGCCAGACGTACCTATTTCCCCTCTGCCATGAGACCCGCAAGTTGCAAAAAGAGACACTACTCCATCAATTCACCCCATCACACAGCTATCGACAGTCAGAGCCGTGATCGGATTCCAGGCATTTGAGCTCCAGAGCCTTTCCTGCTAACCGTCGTTCCACACTTTCGCCAGTGTAATAGTGTGGCCTAAAACAGGGTGAACTGTCCAGCAGAAACCTTTGCATCGACAGCAATTTCTTTAGGCATTAGAGAGAATCGGGCTGAGGCTTAGAAAGGTAATAATTAAATGTTTTTATTTTCTGCATATAGGTTTGTTAGAGGAGTTTAGGCAACAGGTAGATTTTTAACATTAACATTAACATTAACAGGCAACGGAGTAGACTTTTAACATTAGGCAGAAACCTACTTATACTTTAAGAAAAAAGGGACCAACTCTTCATCTAATAGGCTGATACCCATCCTCAAGGGTTTCAATTCCAGTCCTTCACTCTCAACAATGAGCTGGCCAGCTGACAACATCCTGGTTCCATCCTCCTCTTAGTAAGACCTTTTAACAATAGTTGCTCTTCCTAATAATTATTCTTCTTCATTCGTTTTTTTTCTACCCTGGAAAGAGAGATCCAAACTACAATGTTTGGAGATAAGTTCCCACTCCAAACTGCCCCTTTCCAGTCTTCCTCACCTCAGTAATCAGCACCTCCATTAGCCTAGTTGCTCACAATCCAAAGTTGGAGTTATTCTTGACTCCTCCCTTTCACTCCCAACTTTCATTTAATTTATCAGTACATACTGTCACTCTATCTCCAAAATATATCCTACATTCCACTAGTTCACACACGTCCTCCCACTGCTCCCCAGCTCGGAGCACCACACTCCCAGGACTATTGCAACCAACTCCTAACTGGCTTCCTGTTTCCACGCTCGGCCTCCTACTAGCTGTTCTCCACAGAGCGGCCGGAGTGGTCCTTCTAAAAGACAAATGGGATGGTTCCACTCCCCTCCTCGTAACCCTCCAAGAACTTCCCCTCCAGTGGTATGGGTCAAGGTGTAATAGCCTGTGTGAAGTCCCTGAACACAGGGTTGGAAGAGATGGCAGGAGTCTGATCTCATGAGTAGTGGAAACAGGCTCCAGGACTCCACTGTTCTCACCACACTTAGGGACACATCCAGAGTCCGTATCATAAATTCAAAGCCCTTCGTAGTCTGCTCCTCCTACCTCCCAGACCTCAGTACTCTTCTCCTTGCTCACTGTCCTCCACTCACACTGGCCTCTTTGTTACTCTTCGAACGTTCCCAGAATATGTACCTCTCAGCGATGTTCCTCCCACAGATACTCACAGGGTGCCCATCCTCACTTTACTGAAGTGTCTGCTCAAATGTTGCCTCCTCAATATCCTACATGACATAGGAACTGTTCCTCTGCACCGTGCTACCCTCGATTATTTGTATTATTGTGTGACATACTACTGCAATTTTCTTTATCTGTCTATAAATCCACTGAGGATGTAAGCGTCTTGCTGTAAAAGACAATGTCTTGTTTATTGCCATATCCCCAGCACCTAGAATAATTCCTAGCACATTACAAATGCTCAGTAAGTATTTACTTATTGAATGAATATATAAATGAATAAACCAACTAGTGAATGAATCAACTGATAATGCCTTTCAAAGTAAAAGGACAGGAGTATGGCTCCTAGAAAAAAGTATGGGGTTAAGGACCAAGCATCTGTCTTATCTGAGTCCCTAAATAGCAGTGAGATCCGAGTAATAATTGCCTCGGTCTGTCAAATGGTGGGTGGGGGTACAATTAAACAACAGAAGTAAAGACTGAAGGTAAAAATATGCAAAAGACATGAGGTGAGGTTTAGTAACAAGGACCTGGGAGAGGAGTGGTTTTAAAGAAAGAAAAAAAGTAAGGACAAAACGAGCATACCCCTGGGCCAGTGAAGAAAGTGCATGAGTAGTGGTCAGGCACTAATCCAAATATTGCCACTTACATGCTAAGTGATATTAGCCCATGGATTTCACCCAGCTTTCTAATCTATATTTGTTTAAAAAAAATACTGTAAAAAGAGTGAATAGGATGTCATGGTTATCACGCCCAGTCTTATTGCTTAAGATCATATGGTTGCAAGCAACAGAAACCAGCTCTGGCTGCCTTAGGCAATACAGAAGTGTATAGAAGGGGTATTAGGTAGCTCTCAGAATCAAAGGGAAGGCTGGAGACCCAGGATCAGGAAACGGCAAGAACTAAGGTAGGTGTGGGTGTCTCTTGGCAAGAACAGAGTTAGAGCAGTACAAGCATTAGCAGCGGCAGTCATACAGTGTGCTGCATTTAATATGTACCAGGCCTATCCTAACTCTTTAGATATTCTAACTTATTTAAGTCTCCCAACAACCCTGTGAGTTAGGTACTATTAATTTCTCCATTTTAGAGATAAGGAAACTGAGACATAGAGAAGTTAAATAACTTGCCCAATTATGGTCACTTAGCTAATAAGGGGTTTGAATCCACGCTTTCTGGCTCCTGAGTCTCTGCAATTAGACAAGCCGTACTATATGACTTCTCTGATGGGTTGTCACTTCAGGGCCCCAAGTAACTCCAACCATTTTCCTGACCTTGTGTTATTTCACCAGGACTCAAAGTCCCAGGAGAATGATGTGGAAGACAGTTTGGGTCTCAGGCTCAGCCCTTGGCTGAGGGAGGGTTTGTCGCTTTTCTAACAGTATTCCCAAGACTATGCAGGAAAGAGCAAAAGGAATTTCCTTAAAGGGAATCAGGGTGGCATCACCCAAAGTAAAGGGAATCTATCTTATCCAGCCAAACGCTTAAGTCCCTGGCACACCATCTCATTTAAATATCTAGGAGTCGAGCAGGAACCAGCACAAGACACTAGTGTACTTAACAAAAGAAATAAAAGAACAACAAAAAAAATTGAGCACTATTTCCTGACCTCTTCATGTGTATCAGAGCACTGTGCTAATAGCTTTACGTATCATCATGGTTCCTTCTCTCGCTGTTGTGAGGTAGGTATTTCACAGATGAGGACATGGAAGGTTAGAAAGAGCTAGTCATTTGCCCAAGGTCACACAGCCAAGGAAGCCAAGACTTAAGCCCCAATTCATTAGATTAGAATTTTAATTTTCTTAATTTGTAAGACATTAAGATACAGTTGGCTGTACAAAAATTGGAGTGGTCCTTTAGGTGATAGGAAAACAATTCTAAGCATGCATAATATACAAACTGTTTTATTATACAAAATCTAAGAAGATTAAATTAAGTCATAATTGTGCAAGTACCTTTAAAGCTAAAACACTAGATTGAATATATCATTATAATTAGTACAAGGATATTAAAATCGCATGTTGATTATAAAAGGTATTGACCCAGTAAAGTAACAAAAAAGAATTGCTTTTATAATAAAAGCATCATAACCTGAGACTTTCTTTACAATCCTGCATTTTAGGTGTTGGCAGCTCTGTGATATCCAGCCCAGGGAAGAAGAAAAGAGGCGAAAATGGAGAGACCAACTGAGAAGGGAAAGGGCTGAATGTTGATGATGCCTTCTGAACACCCTCAATCAAAGAGTAGTCCACGCCTTTAACCCCCCATTGCCCTTGCAAGGACCAAGATCAGTTCACTTGTAGGGAAGCTTTGAAGGCAATTACAGTTTACAGTTAATTCAAGTAATTGTTTATGAAGGAGAGGATAATGCAGGCAGATTGCTCTCCTTCTCAGAATATGGAAAGGAAACACCAAAAGAAAAGATGCAAACCAGTAAATCTATAATTAATCTTACGGATCCACACATGTATCTCGTGAATATTTGGTGGAAGGGTGGCTGTGTCTACATATACAGTACATATTCATACAACATATAGTAATAGAAATATGCAGGCTAGGACTTTTAGCCTCGGACAGAAACTACAGGTAATCCGGGTTGAGTCATTAACAAATTACATGACTCTGGGCAACTCACTCGATTTCCCTTTGCCCTTTGGTCCACCCCCCAGTTGGGCACTACATAGAAACTCCCTGAAAACCAGATGTTACATCAAAGGCAATATTTCCTGGAGGCCGGCCTTGCTGACTTCTTTGAAAAGCACTAAATTTAGAAGTAGCGTGCAAATAGCACTGCTCAGATTAAACTTGCTTATTAGTGGTCCAGATGATAGTCAAAGGCAAACAGATGGTCGCTTAATGAATGTTATTGGAAGGAAGGCATTTTTAAATATAGCAGTTGTGTGAAAAGTTTGCTCTTTCTTACAAGTTATTTTCATAATCATGTTATAATGTTGGCATCTCTTTCCAGAATATAACCTTGTGGAACTTCACAGACATGTTGAACAAGATCAAAGATCTGGAGAGCCAACAACAGGTTTCTCCAAGTCTAATAAGCAAAATTATGCTGTTAAAATGGAGAGCAAATGCCTTAACAGAAAGCTTGCAGTTACCAAGAGCCAGAGTATGTATCTTAAGGAATCAGAGATATCAAGTATCCCTTGCTTTTTAGAAACCTGACATATGAAACCAAATCCATACCAGTGTAAAAGACATGGATATTTCTTTTACAATGCAAAAGATTTATAGTAGAGTTCCTATGACCCAATGTACCCTAACATGACTTGATTTGCTTCCTTTTTTTTCCCAAGAAACATGCCATCCTCCTTGCTCAGCAGCAATATGGTTAGTGACTATATCTCATTCCCTTCTATACAAAGAAAAGAATTAAAAACTACATTCTAAAACAAGCAAGATAACTTTCCACATGACTACTGGAGAGACTAAACCAGCATCAACTCACGTTACTGCTGTTAGCTAATGTCAGTAACACAATGGATATTAATTGAATATTTATAAAATTCTAAGTGTCAGGCCCCTTTGACTGAAGGTATTTGTCAAAACAAAATGAAACGAAACTACACATACTTACCAGTTTTCCTGGAGAACAATTGAGGTGGGTAGAGGCACCCTCTGCAAAGTAATGAGGCATCATTCAGGGTTGATTCAGGCTGCAGAAACCGCACTAGTTCATGGAACAGAGAGAAACAAACATAAAAAGTGTTTTTAACTAGATATAAAGTTATTAACTAAGTAACTGAAGGAGTAAAAAGAGGACTCGAAGCAATGATGGTTTGCTAAGTGTTTGGACCCGCTCTGTGGTTGGAGAAACCTGATTTACAGCATTTGCCAGCTTCCATGATGTATATATTCTCACCATGGCAGATTTCTAGCTAGCAACAATTTAACAATTGACAGCAAAATTTCTGAAAACTTAACAATCTGCTCTTGAAAGCCAGGATGGGCTGGCTCTAGCACAGAGATTGCAATTCAAGAAACAGCTAACATCCCTAGGGCGAAGGAAAAATGGGGCTGAAATTAATCAAAATTAAGAAGCTTGGAGGAGGAGGCTGGCAGAGCTGAAGCAGAGATCTAAGCTGGGAATGGGGCTCAGCTGGTGTTAGTGGAGGGTGAGGAGGGCCATGGGCCTGAGACCCTAAAAAGAAGGCACTTCCTAAAAGGAGGTGGGAGGCAGCTCCCCACACGGCGGAGCCTTGAGGGCCGCTCCAGTAGGGCACATCTGCAGCAGGCCAGCTCCCAGGTAACCACACGTGGCCGAGTCGCACAATGGTCAAACGTGCAGATGTGTTAGAGAGGGTGCGGCAGGACTCCGTGGAGTGCGCGACTCAGGCATTGGAAAAATGTGACGTAACGACGGACACCGTGGCCCAAATTGGGGAACTTTGGTAGTTCGTGACATGTGAAACTAAACACTTCCTCTACTACTGCCGCGGCCAAGTGGCCATTCTTCTGATCAAATCCGGTTGAAAGCATGCACCGTGCTCCATCCAAAAACAAGACTTGCAGCCTAAATTCTAAACACCAGAGGTGGAAATCTTCGGCCTTTCCTAAGGGAACACCTGGACCTGCGAACCTTTTTGGTGTTGTTTCTGTACAGGCCATTCTCTGTACTAATTTGGTGTGGCTATAAAACAATGAGCAAAATAGCTACATTTGTATTTTTCTATTCCGTACTTCTCTGCTCCATGGTGGTTTTTTTTTTCTCCTCAAAATCCATTCCTTTCCAAAGAACAAGTCTGTTGCGCTGTGAAAAAAAAACAGTAAATACATAATAAATGCATTAACAAAATGGATGTGTGGCTGGTACCAGTGACTCTGAAGCGGAGTACAATATTTGAAGTGTCAGAGAAACTGCAACCTGGAATTAATTCTGATTACAGGAAGGGGCGCGGGCGCTAGAGCACAGCTCACAGGAAGGCAAACGAGATCGGAGGCCAACCGGAAGCAGACCCGAAGGAACCTGCGGGTTTTCCCCTCCACCGCGCAGTCTCCCTCTACTGCCCCCTGATGGAAGAGGAAAGGAATGGCTGAAATACCAAGTAGGATTTGCAGAGTCCCAGCTCTAACGGGGCAGAGCTGAGCCTAGAAAGGAGAATTTGGAGCTAAAAAGCAACTTAACTGGTACAGTTAATATCAGAAGAGAATAATCCTTTTTATACTCTTTACAATTTGCAAAGCTTTAAAAAAGTATTAGAGGTAATAATCACTATTTGCTACTGAGTGTTTACATGTGCCAGGACCCACACTAACTTTTGTATAAAACATATTTCATTCCATTTTCACAACAATCCTACCAGATACATATTGTCAACCCCATGTTATGTATGAATAAACAGAGGTCAAAAGGGTTAAGAGAGTAGCCAAAGATTGCACAGGCTGATGGCAATGAAGTAGTTCTCAAACATAAGTCCTCTGACTTCAGTTCACCGTGCCACAGCTTACCACAGGGCTTTGATTTTCAGTTAGGAAAGAAATGAAAATGTCGGCACCCACTTCATTTGAGATCTGCTTAGAAAAGATTTATATGCTGAAGATTTATGTTCTTTTTTTTAAAAAAATTTGTTCACTTACAGTTGACATACAATATTTTATTAGTTTCAGGTGTATGGCATAGTCATTAGACATTTACATAACTTACGAAGTGATCCCCGAGATAAGTCTCATACCCATCTGACTCTATACAAAGATTTATATTCCTGATGTGGTATAGCAGAGATCCTATTAGTTCTTGCAGTTCTTGCTCTTAGTCATTGCTTAAAAGAATTTTGATAGTATTCAACAAATATTCTAATTAAGCAGTCTATCTATTAAAGTTGGGGTCAGCTAGAAGTAACAGAAACCATAAAATAATATTATTTTTTAAATATTTTTATATTAATGCTCAGTTCTGTGAGCATTTTGATTACTAGGGCTTTGAACTCTGCATCAGATAGGTTGGCTATCTCCTCATCCCTGAGCTCTCTTTCTGGAGTTTTGCTCTGTTCTTTCATTTGGGCCCTATTTCTTCGTCTCTGGACATCTGATAAGTTGTAAGGGGCGGAGCCTTAGGTACTCACCAAGGCTGGGCAACCCTCTTTGCTGCATTGCCTGTCGGGGAGGGGCCAGAGAGGGA